>JAMKCH010040321.1:0-13703 GCA_023653785.1 Ophioderma brevispina
CGTGATTGAAGTGTAACGCATTTGATGTCATTTTGACTTTGACCCTAAACCATGGGTCAGGTGCTGGGTCATGATTGACTTTTAATTGACCTCCTCATCAAGAGTTAATACAGGATGGGATAGAAAAATTTTTCTATTTGACCTTGTTTTAAATTTACACCAATATAAGTGTATTGACGATAGTTGACCCCAGATGACCTTTGATCAAAATTCATTAAGTAAACTTTTGTGGGGATGTCAAGCTGCCACCACTTACATGAGACACGTGATCGTACTATGTAATCTGTAAAAGGAGTAGTGATTTGAAGTGTAAAGTAATTGATGTATTTGGACCTTTGACCACTAAACCAAGGGTCAGTAATGAAGTCATGATTTGGACTTTATTGCGACCCCCTATCCCCTCCCGCTCATCAAGTCCTATAAGCTGGGCTAAACAGATTTTCTTATTTGACTATTTAAATTTTACACACAGTAAATTGTTTGACCTCTGTGGATATGACCCAGATGACCCCAAATTGAACTCTTGACCCATAACTTTTATAAAGGGGCTCAAGCTTATTTATATATGACTTCACGATCAAGTTGCTTAATCGTAGGAGGAGTGGTGATTTGAGTGTCACGTTAATTATTTGAAGTATTTTGACCTTTGACCCCTAAAGTCATGATTGACTTCTCACATACAAGTCATGATTGACTTTTTTGTAGTGGTGATCAAGTCCTACAAGATGACAGGCTTAGTTTGTTTTGAGATTTAAGCTAATTCTAGATTTTTGCAAGGTTAACGTTGTGTGACCCCTGTGATCCTATCATGACCTTTGGACACCAATCGGGTAGTCAAAAGTTGGTTTTGTACTTGTCCTTGTGGACCAGTTTGGTTCAATATGCAATGTTCCATGTCTGAGAATAAGCATGTTGACAGAAAGAAGAAAGAAGAGAAAGAAAAACCGTAAGGAAGGAAAAACAGTGAGTTCCTCGGATGTGTAAACTAGGACTTGGTGCTCTTTGCAAGAGCAGTTATAAGTTAGGCGCGGGAAGATCACAGTGGACCCCAGATTGACCCTCTACCCATTTCTTTTGTAAATTCTCAAGTAATTAATGCAGAGTCACCCACAATCATGTTGCATATGTAAGAGTGGTGATCTGAATGTACATAATTTGAAGCAGTATTTGACTTGACCCCTAAACCGGCGTCAAGTGAGTTGATAAAGTCATAATTACTCTAATAAAGTTCTATAGATGGGCTAAAAGATTTTCTATATTTGATGTAATTTTAAATTTTACCCACAGTAATTATTTTTGACCTCTGTGCCCAGATGGAACCCCATAGTGACCTTTTGACCCATAACTTCGCAACTAAAAAGGGGATCAAGCTAATTATATGCATGACTCACACGATCAGGTGCTTAATCTGTAGGAGTAGTGATTTGAGTGTAACGTCTAATGGAAGTATTTTGAAATTTGACCCCTAAACCATGGGTCAAGTGATGAGGTCTGATTGACTTTTATTGACCCTTCATCAAGTCCTATGAGATGGGCCAAACAGATTTTCTATTTGACCCATGTAATTTTTTTTAATTTTACACACAGTAAAATATGTTTGACCCCTGTGACCTCACATGACCCCATATTGACCCTTTTGGACCATAACTTCGTAAAGGGGCTCAACTAATAATATGCATGACTCACCACGATTAAGGTTGCTTAATCTGTAGCAGTAGTGATTTGAAGAGTACACGTAATTGGAAGTATTTTGACTTGACCCTAAAAACAATGGGTCAAGTGATGAGCGTCATGATTGACTTTTATTGACCTCTCAATCAAGTCCTATGAGATGGGCTAAACAGATTTTATATTGACCTATTGTTAAAATTTTACACACAGTAAATCATGTTTGGACCCCTGTGACCTCACATGGAAACCCCCCATAAGTCGACCCTCTGAACCCATAAAACTTGTAAAGGTCTCAAGCTAATTCATGTGCCAGGACTTCACACGATAGGTTGCTTAATCTGTACGAGAGTAGTGAGTTTGATAGTTGTAACATAATTGGAAAGCATTTTGACCTTTTGACCCATAAACCATGGGTCAAGTGATGGGTCATGATTGATTTTTATTGACTTCAAGTCCTTTGAGATGGGCTGAAACAGATTTTCTATTGACCTTGTTTTAAATTTTGACACCAGTAAATATCTTTGACCCCTGTACCCCTACGTGAACCTTTGACCCCCAAACAAAGTTAACTTTTGAACTTCAACAACCCATGGCTTGTGCCACTTGGTGGTTTAAGTAAGGAAGTCCGATCAAGTATGTTGGAGAATAAGCAAATTGTCAGAAACGAAAGAAGAAGAAGGAAATAAAGGGTAAGAGCAAAGTAAGTTAGGCTATACCGCCTAACTTATTAGAAATAAACCGTACAAAAGAAAGACAAGTCGAGTTCCTCGACTGTGTAAAGAAGAAAGATAGAAAGATCACATCAAAACAGCACAGACTGCCAGAAGGCCGTCTGTTAAATACAGATCTACCTAGCCCGGGCGTCAGCTCTTACTCTATATAGCCATGTCAACCAGCCAGCACATATGCTGCTTTCATGGTGGGCATGGTTTCCCAAGGGCTAGGCCCACTGCTGAACTGTGGATTGCCATCAGGAAGGGCATCTGGTCAATTATCTTTTGCTCCAATAACTCATCACACAGCAGTATTGCTTGAGTGTGAGTTAAATCCGGCCACCCTGTTGGCGGGACAAAACCGGTTTAAAACTTTGTTTTACCTAACTAAAACCTTAAAATTATCCTGAGAAAACAAACAAATATAGAAATACGTCGAAAAATGTAACTTTGCGCATTGCAACTTTGTACAACTAACACAGACACGGAAACCTAAAAGGGAGTTCTTAATTTTAAACAAGTGTACAGACATCTACATGTACAGTGTACATACACCTTTTGAAAACTTTATACCTGTATTGTCATCATCGTGCGCCTGCCAATGTTCTTTCTTGCAGCTGTTCAATTTGGGACTCTAGGTGTTCTATACGTTCTTCTTGTACAAAAAACTTGCACAGCTTCCTGGATGCCAATGTGATGTCGGCTTTAATGAGGAGTGCAGTGGAGCTTTTTATGTATTCAGTACTCACTGAGTGTCTAATTGAATGGGGATGTGTTGTTTGATTTTTTTTTTGTTTGGTGTTGGGGAGGTATCTTCTGTGCATCCCGTGTATTGCCAGAGCATTTGGCAGTTGTGTTGGTGCATTTTGTGCATTGTTATGGGCATATTGGGTGTTGTGTTGGGGGGATGTTTGGGCTTGTGTATTATTAGAGGATTTATGTTGTGTGTTTGCCTTTTTAGCAATGTGCAACCATTAGTATTTGGCTTGTGAGTGGATGCATGTCATGTGGCTTGGGGTAGTGCAAGTTTGTTGAATGGTGAGTGTTTTGCAGCCCTGGGTACTGGTGGTGTATGGTTGTTGTGTTGGAATGTTTTGTGTGGCATGGCTATTATAAGTGTATGCTTGTGTGTGGTAAATTTGGTATAGCATTGGTATTAGTGTATGTGTGTTGTGTGGGATGTGTATGTGGGCCCTCACTGGTATGTAGTGGATGCTTTGGTGTGTGTTTTTTGTGAATCTTGTATTGTGGTCGGTATGTCTGTTGTGTAGTTATGTTCTGTAAAACATGGAGATCCATACTGTATGTGTTGTGTGGGTATATTTTCTATCAGTTGTGGTGGTGGTGCAAGTGGTGGTGTATTTTGTGCAGCATGCATGGCATTGTTAGTGTATGTCTGTTGTGTGGGTATATTTTCTATCAGTTGTGGTGGTGGTGCAAGTGGTGGTGTATTTTGTGCAGCCTGTTTATTGTTGGTGTATGTCTGTTGTGTGCAGTGGCGTAACCAACCTTTGCAAATGGGGGGGCTGAAAATGGTTGTTGGTGTATGTCTGTTTGTGGGATGTGTTTTGTGTAGCCGGGGTATGCCAGTGTATGGCTGCTGTGGTTGTGTATTTTGTGCAGCCTGTTTATTGTTGGTGTATGTCTGTTGTGGTGCTGCTGTTACATTCTGTGCCCCCTGGCATTGTTGGTGTATGTCATCTGTTGTGTTGGCATGTTTGTTGTGGCCTGAGTATTGTTGGTGTATGTCTTGTTTTGTGGTTGTGTTATGTGCGACCTGGTTATTGTGTGGTATGTCATGTAAGGCTTTGGGATAGTGTATGTCTGCTGTGCTGGTGCATTTTGGTGGCCTCCTGTGTCTTGTTAGTGTATGTCTGTTGTGTATTCTGCTGTGTCCCCCCCCCCCCCCCCCTTTTTTTGTGTTTTTACTCTGTTGTGCATTCAAGTTCACAGTGGGATTTTGCTTCCATAGTGCTTTGATGATTTTTTTTCATGAAACCACCGGTAGCGATTATATTTCTTGCTTGATCATTAGCTGCTTTCACTGATGCTAGCTTTTCTCTGTTTTTCTGAGCTTGTTTTTCTGAAAGGCAAAGTCATTAATGTTTTTTAACGTAGAAACTTATTGGCCGGTATTCACAAAAGAACTTGGCTGACTCCGCAGTCCAGGGACAAAGTCCCTACTATGAGCCCTTTAAATTTTGCTTCTTTTCCTACACATGTAGTAGCATTTACTACTGAAAATGAGAAAAAGGGACAAGTATATATATGCAGGGTTAACATTTTTTTTTTTTCCAAAACAGATTCGTACCCCGACACAGTTGTATGTGAAAAATGAGGGCGATTGTAATTAAGTTATTTTGTAATTTGAACATAAGTCACACACACTGACAACACACATACACAGTAAATTCCCTTTTGAGACACTCTTTGCAGCTGGTGACACAATTTAGCTTATAAATTTAACTACAGAAACTCATCACTAGTAAAGATGCTCCCTTTAAAAAAAGGGGGGGGGTTAGAAGTGCATTTCATAAATGCCGCTGGTGGTCCTGTCAACCATTATGGTAGGCCAAACTTAGTAAAAAACACTTGTACATTTTGTACTGTACATGTCTGTATTCTCCACATGCAATGTACCAATGAGAATTTTAATTTTACATTTCAAAATGTGTCCTGGGGCTTAAGGCCGACTCAGAGATTTCCTGAGGAGGGCGCCCTCAATTTCCAAAAAATTGTGTTTTTTTTGCATGTACATAATGCTTGTCCATATACTAATCACTGTGTGAAAGGCTAAGCTTAAATCGGATTCCTTCATATAGAAAATCACAACTTTGTTATAAAATTCCGGATCCAGAATTTTTGTTATACACAGTAGCCTATGGGACGTAATACTACACATAAATGTTTACTGCATCAAAACGAAAAATCTGATTCATCAGCGCAATTTCGGATTGTGCATTTAGGTTGCTATCTTTAGTTCTGGTTGACTATTTTTCATTATTACACAAAAAAATAATATTTCGAAATCTCTGAGTCGGACTTTAATCTTTTTTTACCAGATTTTTATTGTGAAAATGTGGATTTTTTTTTAATGATTTCAAAAGAAAAGTAAAACATCTTAAAAAATGAATTGTAAAACAATTTCTCGTTTGCTCAAATGTTGGGCCAGTCATGCTATAGCTTTCTGAACAACAGTGTGTGTCACAAAAACATTTAGTAGAGAGGTAATTTGGTATTATCATAGATTAAATACAGACTAAGCATTCTACCTTTTTATCTATGACATATTTATTATTGTTATCTAGACTAATATTTATATGTGTGAAGAGAAATCACATGGAGATGTAACTAATTTTCATGGATTTCTTTTTATGGCATCAGGGCTAGAATTTCGGCGAGAATCCGAGAATCGATTCTCATAAAGATTCTCGTAAACTGATTTGCGTGAATCAATGTTGATTCTCGTAAACTTTAGAACTTAACACGTAGTGAAATTAGTTGATTCCCGCAAAATTTGTTTTGGGGAATCAGACCGCTTCTCGCACACATCTTTCAGTCATTCAAAATCGTGACTGGCATAGTGCTTCTATTGGTGTTGCGTTTGAATTTTCTCCAACATAAGGCACTGAAATTGTAACAACTTGTTCAAAGTGAAATTGGTAAAATTGTTGAGCAAAACATAGGCGTTAGATATATAGATTTGCTGAATGTTGATTTGGCAGCTTGTTAAATAGGAGCTGTCAGTCCATGTCGCGAGCAAGATATATAGTTCATGTTCTTCAGGTGGGAAAAAAGGCAAAATGTGCACTTTTATCGAACTTCAACATTTTCATTGATTGGCTGCGCTTCAGAGCAACATATAATCATCAGTAAATCAAGTGTGACAATTGGTGACATCATGTGCAATTGTTTTATTTGGTTCATATCTTTTTCATTTTGTCACCATTGCATCTTTCTTTTGTTAAAAGTGTGCTGTGTAATTTGTGTGTCTTTTGTTCCTGTCGCCATGGAATATACCACATGCTTCGTATGAGCCATAATCTTCAGGTTCGATTTGTATTGGAATTAACAATCCGTGTACTTTGGCATTTGAATTTTAATTTCCGATTTCCAGTGTGATGTTAATATAATTATTGGTGTTGTCATTTGTCCATATGCTCGCGTGCATTGTCCATTCTGGTTTGGTCTTTCATCACATATCATATGGATTTGAATTTGTTTCTGTATTACTGCACATTCAATTTGGAAACGTAGTCGGCTAAAAACACCAATGTTCCAATTGCTTTGGTCCTTGCTGTATCCATTTGTTTCATTTCCTGCTGCTACACCTTTGTACATTAGGATCCCTTTGTTCTAGAATAGGCTTTTGCTTTTGATAAGGAATATCTATCTTCTGGTGGCGATGTTGGAATGAAAATTACTGTCCGTGAAGCAATGGGGGTATTGCTCGTTGCTCCGGCACTATAGCTTTTTTTTCAGGTATGGATGTGCGCCCCATTTCCGAACTTGGGGGCTTGCGCACCGATTTGTCTCGAAGTGGGGCTTGAGAGCTGAAATTTGCTAAAGTTTTCAGCTTCTGATGGCAACATTTTCTGAAAAGGTGACCTTAGAACTGAATTATGCTTCAACTGGGTCTTGGGAACTGCTGGAGAGACGCGAATGGGGGGGTCTTAAGGGCCTCACATACCCTACCTCTTTCCATGTCAGTGCCCCCTCCCCCCAGTAATTGCCATCTGAAGAACTAAATACAACACTTCTTGTGTTACTAATTTCACAGCATTCCGAAACTTGTAAACATATGATCGCCACCTGTTTGTCTCAAATCCACATTACCTATAGATTCTTTGCACACTTCATGTAATAGCAAACTCATACCTTGTTGTGATTTGCTCATGTATTCAACAATGTGACAGCATGCATATGGATCTGTATTATTGAATGTCTTGTTTGCCATTAATGTGAAAATATTTTTCATATATGGATTGACTTGCGGATTTTCTTTTGGTGTAACGTTCAGGAAAACAGTCCCATTTCTGAAAGAATGTTCCCAAAGGGCAAGCAACACCCCTAATTGAACCATGTTTACAGCAGTGGCAACACAAGCTTCCAATTCTCTGCTTGCCAACAATGTTGCCTTACTGCAAATGTTCCATATACCTTGATGTGGCCGTTCATTTGCATTTTGCGTTTTATTACCTCTGGACACAGCTGTCAATACGCTTTCGATGAGTGTTTCATACGTCGGTTTAATTGCATCTGTAACTGTTTCGTTCAAACCGTGTACTAATTGTTTCCTTCAATGTTTTGGGGTTGTTCCCCCTTAGCAATTCCTTTGTTGTATAACACCAAGAATCTTCCCCATTGGACACAAATTGTGTTTCGGACTGCTGTCTATGGACGATGTGTGTAAGTGTTGCATTAATAGCATCATGCACGGTGTCAACATTTCCAACGTTACCCCGGATAGCACTGCCGTATAACTTTTTAGCTTGTCGATCATACGTCGTAGTCTGCCCTTCCTCGCCAAGCGTTTGTCCTCTTTTGGATCCATCAGTGCAGGTCTTTTCACAAGACTGTACCCATTCGCCTTGGACACCATGATTGATAACACATCCTCTTTTGTAATATTGGATGATCATCACCATACACATTTAGGGTTCATGGTCAAATGTTTTAGTGTTTCCTTCGGAGAGCATTACAGTATAATACAATTTATAACCCGGGAGCTAGCAACCATGTTACACATCTCAGTACAAATGTTTGAGTGACAGGCAATCAAAATATTTCAACAATATATTACCTTTATCCTTCTTCAGTCTCTTGCATTTGTTACAATGCACAAAGGGTTCAGGTGGCCTTTTTTTAAAAGAAACACCAGAAATTGGTCCATTGCCTCAACTGTTGTGTGTAGAGGGTAGCTGTCTTTGGCTTCTTCCCAGGACTTGGCCCTAACTTCTCTACAGAATTGTAGTTGGGCATCATGCCTCGTCTTCACTTTGGTAGTTTCTGCTTGAATTCCTTAAGGCTTACATCGCCTCCACACAACTCCCTGAGTAGTGTCAACTGGCGTTGGCATCAACAATCTTACCAAGTCTGAAAATGTCTTGCTGCAATCTGGCTTAACCACTTGCCAACTCACTGGCTTCAATCCTTGTCCTTAATTTTCTCCCTGTAGAAGGTCAACACTTCTATCAAAACCTGGAAACACTCCTCGGACATCATCGCTACCTTCAGATGGTATTTCTGCTCTCATACTAATTTTTTTAAAAAAATGAGTTCAACCAGAGTACATGTGTGATTTGGTGACCACTGACTACTGATATTATTGCCACTAATTATAAAAATACCCGGAAGGGGGGGTGTCTCACTCAGTCCTGTAAACACCCTTGATTTCCCTAAAACATTTTGAAAGGGGCATTTTTGATCCACAGCCTCTCCACTCTGATTTGGGATTTTTATATCATCTGAACTGTTAGCAAGGGGATGACCCGATACAAAGTTTTTATCTTGGTAGAATGGCCCTCACCCAACTATCTGTAAAGTTACGCACTGATATTTTAATTCTCTTTGAAGTGAGAGCTAAAAACATGATTTTTTAAGCCCCCTAGATCTAGTTTGTAAAATTGTCAACCAAAATGAGGCACCTTTCACTCATAGCTTCCAAACCACACATCCATTCATCTATCTATTATTACTAAAAAATCAACTTTGTGGGTTGTTTGTCCAGCTATGCGTTTTGCCATCCTAACATAAGGATATGAATTTTGGTTATGATGGTAGAGCTCCAACGTATGAGGTTTATGGTCACGTTTTCGAGGGGTCATTTTGGGGTCAAAGGTCATCCAGGGGTCATTATTGGGTAACTTGGCCGTGCTTTGACGTAATGGATATGATTGTTTGGTACGGTAGAATTTCACCGTACCACTTTTGTGGTCACATTTTCGATGGTCATTTTGGGGTCAAAGGTCATCCAGGGGTCATCTATCGGGTATACTTAGCTAGCAGGGGCCCGTCCGCGCTAGTTTAGTCTAAGATTCATAGGGTAAATAAGAAAATACAGCTCTCTTCAATACAAAATTTTGACCACTTCCCAAGTTTTGGTAAAATCCAGATTGAAATGTTGGTGTGAACCTTTACAGATGGCATTTGGGGGTTAAGGTCGTCCAATCAGATGAAAATACATGAGTCTATACTATGTCTCGTCTAAAGTAAACAGAACTGCAGCCAGTACAGAATGCTAAGCAATTAAAAATCAAACCTAGTAAGTACAATTAACACAAAAACATGAAGCGCTGAAGAGGCTTATTATATTATTATTTATTATTTAATATTATTATGGGTGGTCCGTGGTGTAAATATTCATGAGTTAGACTAAAGACTTTTCGGATAAAAGCTGGCATAATACTTGTAACCTTTGATCTTTTATCGAAGATTTCGTGCTTGGCTAATCCATGCAGTCTTACACCAACAAGGGGCAACAACATCAACAAATGTCACATCACTTTCTTACTAAGGTACACCATGAGTTTAACTATAGTAATGCTTACTATAACTCTATGGGTACACACATTTATCTTTCTCAAGGCATATAACTGATCATGAACTTAGTTATTTGTCTTGGTGTCAATAGGCATAAATTTTCATATTGTGAAATGACCCAACATATCTTCAGTATACAAATTTACAACTGATAGTGATAACATAGCTGATAGTGACAAAATTAGAGGAATAGCAAAGCATGCTTGAACTCTCAGAAATGTGTCTATGTCCCTGCACAATGCACATACTGTGTACGTATACAACCTAATCTTTGTGCCACAAGTTCTTTGTGCAAGGATTGCAAATAGTTACGCTGGTTGGCAAACCATGCGACTGCTTCTTTGTTAAGTATTCAGCTCCATAAACCTGTACCAAACAAGTTTGAAATCTTCGCTCATTTGGCATATCTTTGCCTGCCTTTACTGCCGCAAGTTGGTGGTTACCACCTATCACAGTGTATCTGTAGCCACCCTCAGCCATTCTCAGAATTGTTTGCCATATAACTTTTTTACAACCATGTGCCTATGTAATACAACATTTGTATAATGCCATAGCAACAACGTGAAAATTTGGCCAGAGGATTGTAATAACGTTATTATGGGAAACATGCATACGGCGTGCTTTTTGTGTTAAAACGTCATTTCCGTCGTCTGCTGAATTAATGTCGCCGACGACATTAATTTTAAAATTCTTCTGTTTACCCATAAGGATTTGGTCTTAAGCTATACAGGTGAGGACTAATGTAGAATAAACAGCTTCACAACAACCATGCAAAAATATCATTTTGAAAAATTGTGAGGGCGCACTATTTTTCAAATGTGCCTGTGTCTCTTTAAAGCTGAGAAGTATTGTTTTTGGTACAACGCATATGGCTTTGGTACAAAATTGTGAAATATCTCATTTCGTATATGAAAAGCATTCAAAGTTCAGCCTATGTTTTATTTGAAATATAAAAGGTCCATTTGCCCGATCGCTAATAGCCTCGTCCTAGAAGCCCCAGATTTTACCGGAAGTGGTCAACATTTTGGTATCAGAAGAAAGCTACTATTTTTCTCATTTACCCTGTGAATCGTAGAGCCAAAGGATGTTTGGTTTGGAAGTTATGAGCGAAAATGTACCCCATTTTGGTCGACCAATATTGATTTTACACAGTACTCTATGGGGCTTACAAAATCACGTTTTTAGCTCTCGGCATCAAAGGGATTGAAATATCGGCGTGAAACTTTACAGATGGGCTTTTGGAGTGAAGGCCAATCTATCAAGATGAAAACTTCGTATCCTTAAATCGGGCCATCCCCCTTTAAGCAAATAAAATTCACCTTTGTTTTCACTCTTAAGACATTCCTGTAGCGAAATACAAGGTACAAAATCTGCGAGCGTCTAATCTTTGTGAATCACTTCATATGATGCATATATGGAGGGTCTCTGGATGGACCTCAAAATCTCTAGTTGCAGCACCTTTAATCATAGCCCTTTTTTAGAATCCCCAACACCACGTTTTATGTACAAATGAGTTGCAGTGCTAATGCGAATACGGCTAATAGTACATTGTATAGATAAATGACTGTTCAGAATAGCCCTCTTAATTTAAATAACCAATACAGTCAATTCCAGAAACCCAAGTGTACCCTCAATGGATGTGTGCTTGCGTGCATTGTCCATGCCTGGTTTATCTTCATCAGTATCATATATAGGACTTTGCTCTGGATACTGCACATTCAATTGGAAAAACCATAGTCAGCTAACACCAAATGTTCTCAAATTGCTTTGGTTTTGCATGTATCTTTTGATTTCCAATTCAGCTGATATCATTAGATCCATTTGTTTCTAGGAAAAACTTTGATTTTCACTTCAAGGAATATTGCTTCTTCTTGTGGACGATGTTAGATAAAGTAACGGTTCGTAAGCATTGTGTAATTGCTCCGGCACTAACTTTTTTCAGCTAGGTTGGGATGTGTGGCCCCAATTTCCGAACTTGGGGGTTGTGAACTGATTTTGTATTCGAAAGTAGGGGCTGGGGAACTGAATTTTGGAAATGTGCATGCGTGAGAGCTGAAATTTGGCTGAAAATTCCAGCTTTCTGAGACAAACATTTTCTGAAAAGGGGGATCTTAAGAACTGGAATTATGCTTCAAACGGGGGTCTGGGAAACTGCTGGAGAGACGCGAATGGGGGTTTTAAGGGCCGCACATACCCGTACCTCTTTCATTCCTTTTTAATTCATTCATTTCAATTTATTTTACCACGTCTGAGGCCCAGTCAGCCATAAGGTGTTTTTCACTAGGGCAGTGGTTACAACAATTTACAAACGGTACATACAATGCATGTGATAACAAACAAAAATTTAACAAGCAAAATCATGTACAAGGACTTAGATAGAAATGTGCGTAAAATTTATCTTAAAAATACTGAATGTTGCTGCTTTTGAAGTGTAGCATCAAGATATGTTCCAAATTAAGCACCTCTGTAGGATAGGGACTACGCTTCTTGTACTCCGTTTTGGGTTTTGGAATTGTAACATTAAACATGCTGTACAAAGTGGGGTATAATTATTGCTAGTAACTGAAAAAAATGCCAGAAAGATATGGAGGTGCTAGGTCATTCCAAAATTTTGTAAACCAAGGCGAAACAATTTGAACTTTGTCTCTGGAAAGGAAGTTGCCAACCGACAAGGTGATTAAGAACGTCATGACTAGGTATACCAGGCTAAACCACAGATAATACGTGCTGCTCTGTTCTGTATAATCTGAAGGCGATTATACTGTAGTACCACAATTTCCCCAAACAAACATTGCAATAGTCTATGTGTGGCAGGATAATGGCATTATAGAGAGTAGTTAAAGATATCATTTGGATTTGAGAGAGCTAAGTGACTTGCATTTTTTTAACATAAACAGGGCCTTTAAGTGATTTTTTGCGAACATTTTCAATGTGCTGATTCCATGTCATGTCTCACTCAATGATAAACTCCCCGATGCTTACATTCATGCACTCTTTGACGACGACATATTACTTGAATAGAAAAAATCATTAATTTGATCTGTAAAACCGTATATAAAACGATGTCTTGAACCTTAGTAACTAAATTCTGACCTTATCAACATTAAGACTTAATTTGTTAATTTCAAGCCATTGTTTAAAGTGTTAAGATCTTCATTAATACATTTTGAAAGATCATCAATTGAGTTGGAATCATAATAGATAGGTGTCATAGCATACATACTAACTTTACAATGGGATAAGTAGTTAGGCAAATAATTAATATAAAAAGCAAAACCAAAAGGACCATCAATTGAGCTGAGGCATTCCACACACAATATTGCAACAATCAGAAAGTATGCCGTTGACGGAAGTACATTGAGTTCGACCACTTAAATAACATTTGAACCATTTAATGCCAATATTACCCTTTACTCCATACATTTAAGTTTATTTAGAAAAATGTTATGATGACAGTATCAAAGCTTTTTAAGATCAAGTGTGCATAAACCACCATTTTAACTCTATCTATTTCCCCATACCAGTCCAGACAGGTTACATTAATTAAAGCAGTAGAGTAAGGAAGAGGGCGAAAGCCAGACTGATTCCTTTTATTAGATATTTACATTTGGTATTATAAAGTTGATAAAAACAGCTCTTCAGCCAATTCTTAGAAATTTAAACAACCCAAAAATTGAGATCGGCCTATAGTTACCAGGATCGCATGGGTCACCAGCCTTGGAAAATGGGATTACTCTAGCTCTTTTCCAGCAGGTGGGAAACTTACTAGTGGTGAAA
>JAMKCH010040322.1:0-13274 GCA_023653785.1 Ophioderma brevispina
TTGGATTTGATTTGATTTTTGGATTTGATTTGATTTTTGGATTTGATTTGATTTTTGGATTTGATTTGAATTGTCGTGTCTTGCTATATTTTACAAATTATACTTTCACGGAGTGCGTTTTGTTTTGTATAAATTAAAATGCTTTTTAGTAATAGTTGAAACAGGTGCCACTGTGTTGTTCTAGACATGATGTACACAACTTTGTTTCATTTTCAAATAATGGAGAACTATGCACACAACAAAATAATGGGTCATATAATTTGGGTACAACTTGAAAATCTACAGATGCAAATAGGCTCTTCACTATGTTTTTTGGGGGGTAATAATTGTGGTTGACTAATTATAGATGGAAGCACTTTGTGTGGTCAGAATGGAGCCTTAGTTATTATCTCCAGTAAAATTGTGACTTGTTCTACAGTGAATGTTCTTGTTTTTGTTTCCAAAGTAGGGCATGTGTTTTAAATATAATTTGGTGTGATTTTCAAAGGATTTTGTAAAAGTAGATTCAGACATTTCTTTCAAATTATTGCTTAGAGGAAAATGACTGAATATTGTTGGTATAGAATGCATTTACCAAGATCAATGTATGCCTGTTCAGTTTGACTGCAAGTAATGGGCACGAGCCTAGTAGGGGTAAGTGCCATTATAAACTTGACAAACAATATCCAGACATTAGCTTCATTGATGAACGAACAATAATGATTTCAACACATTTTGTGATAAGGCTAGAATCATGGGGATGTCTTAGGCATCATAATATGACTTATTTGTACTATGATGTGGTATTTTTGTGTCGCCTGCCTTAAGGTGGGAAGACACATAGGGATCACTTTGTCCACTGTTGTCTGTTGATGTCTGTTATTGTTGATGTCTGTTGTTGTTGATGTCTGTTGTTGTTGATGTCTGTTGTTTTGTTTGTTGTGAAAAAGGGATAACATTTGACATGGTTTCAGAATTGACCTCGGTTTTAGTGCCAAAGTGTGAAAAAAATCATCTGAGCAAAAATAACCATGTTTAATTTTTAAGATGTCCTTTCTAGTGTAAAATTGTTTGTAGATTATGAATTTTTAATTGAAAACCCTGTATCATACACCATTTTGCTACAAAATATTGATTTGTGGCCAATTTTGTCCAAAAGTTGCACTTTTCGGGTGGCAAAAATTTTCACCTACCAACTTTGAATACTTACAGAGTCTACAATATACATTATGACCCTTTATAATGTTAAAATATCAGTTACAGGTATTAACTTATGGATTCAAGTATTTGTTTTATAAATTATTTTATAATTTGCACACCAGAACCATTCAAATTTGACATGTCCCGTGACAAACGACATTCAAAATTTAGCATTTTCGACAAAAATTTTGCTTTGCACAATCATATCTCTGGAAAGGAAGAGTCTATAGTGATGATTTTCCTGTCAGTTTATGCAGAATTTAATGCGCTTCAAATTGATACCTAACTTGCTTCATTTCAAGTATAGGAATAATTCCAAAAATACAAATATGTTTCCCCTACCTCTTGATTTTTCCAGTACATAAAAAATATTGTTCAATAAAAAAAGTATGAGAAAACTATAAGAGCTTATAGGCTTGAAAATTTAAAGGGGCATTTCATGATCCACAGCCTCATCCCCTCGACTTGCCTAAAAAATGTTGAGATTTTTATTTCATAGTAATCCATGTGTGCCCAATCTTAGTGCAAATTTGGTCGCCTTGTGTAAGAAATTCGCAATTTTGTATTTTCTGTCCGTAAACGGACAGAAATTACAGCACAGTAGCCTATGGGACCGTAGGAAACGAGCAATTGCTCATAACACAAAACCGCAAGATCAGGATCAGCTCAAATTTTGAGAATAAGCTTTTCTCAAGGATATCTAGTGATCAATGAATAAAACAGAAGGTGCTGAAATCACAAAATACACCTTTAATCGATTATGCCCAAAGCAAGTCCCAACATAGTTATGGTGTTTAACTTTTTTTCACCCTGTCTAAAATTTGGGTTTTTTTTTTCAATTTGCAGAATCCAAATTTTACCTAAAATTGGGCGTTTCGAGAACCCGCGAAAAAAACCAAAAAGAGTGACATTTTTAAAAAGTAAATCGATTATGCCCAAAACATATTCCCACAAGAATATGGTATTACTTTTTTGTCAAACTGCAAAATATTTGAGTATTTTTTTTTTCAGAGAAAGATGCAATTTTCAGCAAAATACCATAGGTTTCTTTTTAATTGGTAATTGTGGGATTTGGGCCTTATCTGTGAATACCCCAAATACCCCAAATTCTTGAACACATCCACCTTTTTTTGCATTTTTGGACTTCAGATTTGGATTCTCATACACAAACAAATTTTACCCTAGAAGGTATTTTCTTGTTTCATTGTTATAGCACCCTTCACATTTTCTCACTTTGGCAGTAAAACCTAGGTTGAATATGAAACCATGTCATTTGCCTGTTATAAGCCACATACTTTCGATGTGATTTAACGACTTGAGGCATAGTTGCAACATGGATCCCTCATTTGTTTGATTAGGTCAAATTTACATACCGAGGTCAAAGGTCTGTGAGGTCAAATTGTAAGATGGACTGAACATGAAAATTGACCTCAAGATCACAGGTCATACGAGGCCTATCTTCACAAACCGCGACGCAGGCAAACCAAGACGTCCTGAGACCGGATTATGTTTGTGTATGAAATTTCTTGTTTTCCCAAGTCTAAGTCTATTTTTGAAAGCACACTGAATTACTTTTGTATTTTGTTGAAATTGAACCTGTGTCCCTTTAATTTAAATACATAGATTGTGTAATTAGCACCAATTAAAAATAGTGTAAGATAGATATTAGTATGCAGCCTTATTTTTTTAAATACTCTTCTCTCTTTCAGACTGCTGCCAAAAACACACACCAACCAAAAGTCTAAAAGCGCCATGGACAACTCACACAATAGTACCTATTATCACGATCAGTGTTTAAACAATACACTTGTATTACTTAAGTATTGTTTGTTAATGTTTTCTCTACAAAGTGATCAAATTTAAGTATTAGTATAATATTTGGATCTATGAAGCAGAGGGGTAGTACTTGTAACCTTGCTGTCAAAGTTTGGTTGTATTCAAAGTTTGAATACTTTAAGCTAGTTTTTGGTCTTATCTCACTCGTGATGTCAGCAATCATTACATTAAATGTGATGTTTTATTGTCATTAAGAGAATAGCTTTTTGAAGCTTTTAAAATACTAGGGTATTTTTTAGACCAGAACTGACAGTGTTCATTAACAGGAATAATTGATATTGGGAAATTATTGTATAGCTTTTTAAAGAGAGTCATAGAAACATACTTAACATCAGCAAAATACTTAACGCAATGCCTTAAAAATGTAATCTACTGCACCCTTAGATCTAAAGGCTGATAAATCTGATGAAGGCTTGATTACAAATTGACTTTATCTATATAAATGGGCTAATTAAGATTGGAGATCACTCATTTTATTATAAAAATTGTTATTTCATTATGTAAATAATCTACAGCTAAACCATTTTGAGGGAAGGTCCATTAATACTTCACTGCAATGCAGTGCATTGAAAATGCATGAAACCATCTATTCTCTGACTCAACACAGCAACAGCACAGTGCAATTTGAACTGTATTACTGCTGTGATGAGTTAGAGATGGTTTTCATCCATTTTTGCTGCACTGCACGAAAATAACTCCAACAGTACAAAAATCGCATCAAGAAAACGAGGGCGTGTCATATGAAATGTGGTATTCTAATATTGCTTACATATTACTACATGCTGTTATTTTCGCTTGATTTATTTGTGCAAATTTCATGAGTAGAAATTGAAATGTAAAAATAAGGCCACACAAAAATATTTAATAGAGGAATGAACAACATTGCAATATAAATCTGAGGCAAATCATACTTATGAAAGCTTTGACATCTTAAAATATTCAACTTTTATAGGCCAGCTGCGGACATCTTTTGGTGCTGTTTTCAACCTGTATTTTGCAGCACATCAAAACAGACACATTGATGTGTTGTCACATAATTGGTTTTAATTGGTTTGAGTGAATGTGCATGTCCTGAGAGTGTGCTTAACTGCTAATATTCTGTTTAGCCTGTTTGCTATTCTGCTTAGCCTGTTTGCTATTCTGCTTAGCCTGTTTGCTATTCTGCTTAGCCTGTTTGCTATTCTGCTTAGCCTGTTTGCTATTCTGCTTAGCCTGTTTGCTATTCTGCTTAGCCTGTTTGCTATTCTGCTTAGCCTGTTTGCTATTCTGCTTAGCCTGTTTGCTATTCTGCTTAGCCTGTTTGCTATTCTGCTTAGCCTGTTTGCTATTCTGCTTAGCCTGTTTGCTATTCTGCTTAGCCTGTTTGCTATTCTGCTTAACCTGTTATTTATACTGACTGGTTTCCCTGGGATCTGGATGATGTAGGCTCATACAGCAAAGATGTGAGAACCTATGAGACGGTGCTGCATATGTCTGTCCAACTATACTTTTACAGACTTTCATGGATATCTATGAAACTTTGGTGTGGATGATCAATAGGTGGGTGGAGCATAAGGATGTGCAAGAATCTGAGGTCAAAGGTCATTTGAAGCTATTGTGTAAAATACTTAAAATGTTGCTTCTTGCAACCAGGAAAATGTGTGAACATTACACCAAAATTGCTCATATTGCGCCTCAGTCACTCGAGGTCAATGTTCCAAAGGGCACAAAATAAAATGAAGAATCAGATTTCAGTTACAAAAATTGTTTTGTACTTTATTAGCAAACATTTCTGATGCTTTTACTACCCACCCCACTGCTGTCTGGAATCTTGACAAATAAGTGTTGCATTCAAGAGGAGAGCTGCAATGTGCTATATGAGCCACTGTGCCATTGATGCTCCTGTGAAAAAGGATTCAAAGATCTGGAAACATCAGTGATGAAGGCGAGGCAAGGAAAAAATCTGTTGTGCTAACCTGCTCATGGATATATTAATTAGCATATGTAAATTTCACTTTAATTGTAGAAATAAGAAAGAAAACTAACCATAGCAAAATAGTAAGAATTTTCTGTATATACATCCACAATTGTGAAGTTTACGTCATGTTAAAGGGGCGTGTATCCGATCGTCTTTGGAACCCCCCCGATTTACCGGGAAGTAGTTATCGATTTGATATCAGTGAAAGGCCGTTATTTTTCTCATTGTATGTCCTGAAATTTGAGCCTCGAATCCATTTCATTCCCAAGATATCAAACAAAAAACCTCTGTTTAGTGGTTAACCACTGTATTTAGCACAGGTTGAATAGGGCCTTTGAACATGCATATTGCGGTCTTCTACCATACAAAACAGAAGTTGCTTTCCACGGTTACTGATGGGGTGTATGGCAGTGCCAGGCTCTCATATCACGTTATGAGAACACAATCACATAAATCGGAACAACCAACCTTTAATTGTTTATGATATTGTTAAAACAGTGCAATGAAATGTTACTCATGACTGAATAATAGAATGGCAGTTCACAAATTATTGCACAAAAACAAAATAAGATGAAAATGAATGTATCACAGGCTCAAATAAGATAAACAAGAGACACTTCTAGAAGTACAAATTGTGGACATAACAGTACAGCTGAATAATGACTTAGAATACATGGTGTTACTAAAGTATCTTAGTAGCCAGAAAGGTTATTGTTATCAAATTGTCAAAGATAATGGCTATTGTTGATGTCTTGTTAGTAGGATGTACATCAGGAGTGTCTCGGTTTCCATGGTAGCCAAACGGGCCCCACATTCCGCTTATTTTGAGCTTTGAAGTTATTGTCATTGGGTATAAGAGATGTACTCTATTATTGTTTGTAAATTAAAAGAGTGAATCACATGAGAATTGATATTCAAATTTAGAAGATTGATACAATGTGTCGTGTAATATTTTTATATGGGAATAAAAATGTTTTATAAAATCTGTATTTCCTAAAACATTGATAGACCCTTCCTACCACAAGATTGATATGAATCGGGCAAGTCCCAGGATAATTTTAATCAAGTTGAAAAATGTTAAAAATTACAAGAATTAGCATACCTATGTGTTTAGTTCTGGACTTACTTAGAACTCCATATACAAGCATTTTGTGTTACAGGCAAACAGCATTCAAGATTTACAATATAAAGTAATCTCAAATGGGATTTTATGTAGAGAGTAAAAATCTCTAAAAATCCATTTTTTCTGAGCTTCAACTTTATAAAAAATTAACCATTTTTTTTTACATTCACAATAATGGTTTGCAGATTTGATGGCTCCCCTCAAGCTTTACTACTCTAATGGGGGAGAGATCTTGGGGAATTAAAAGTTTCTCACAAATGCAGGTATGCATGCACATTGCAAGATTAACAATATGTGATGTAGAATGTTGAAAAAGTCATTTGAGTTTTTGTAATATGGATCTTATGAAAATGCCTGTGAGGCAAAAAAGAAAATTTCCATTTTTACCTTGAGTTACCTCAACATAAGTTGCATTTGTTCAAGCATTCGTCGTGTTGGTCATTTTGAGCCTTTAATGTAAAACCATGCTTATCACCAAAGAAAGGTTTCGGTTGTAGTTATTTTAAGGAAAAAAAACATTTTAAATTCTTAAGGAGATTAACTTAGTATGAATTTTATAAAAACTGATTTTTTCACAGGCAGTTCTGTCAAGATTTTAAACTAGTTCGGTGTTAATGTCAAAGAGTAAAATATTTGGCTTGTTATTTAAGTTTGTACTGTATGTTGAGTTATCGTTAAAATGTTCTTTTAACTTGTTTACATTTTATTTTGTTTTAAACAATTCCTCATGAGCATTGTTTAACAAGTATTGTCCATTGCGAGGGTAGGAGCCGCGCGGTATATCTCTCTAAGGCGCTTGGGCTTGAACCGTCGCAGGGGTAAAAAAGAGCGACCGAGCGGCCCTGGTTCGAGGCCCCTCGAGATGTCCGGTATCTTGGATATCAAATGTCCCGATAGGTCGGAAATAGCATACTAAAAAAAAGTGTGATTATGGAATTTCTCCTCGCTCCCACCCAATTGCATAGAGGTGCCAGGTATATGCAATGGGTTGCCCTGTTGCCCAAGGTTCGGAGAGTCATGTAAAGCTGTTGGTCTGTGTATCAGGGGAGGAGTTAATCCTGAGCACATAAAAGGTTGCAGACCTCACGATAAGAGTAGGGGATATCCCGGGTTGTTACCTGCACTCATCACTCTAGGTACCGATCCTTGCCAAAACCCACATTAGGACCAGAATGGAAGGGAGACCTTAATCCCGCATGGACCACTGTTGAGGTTTCGCCTAGCAGTCGACACTGACATGTAGTGATGATGATGTCCATTGCTTGGTTGAAACCCCAACCTTCTGTCACCTATCACACCCAACATATTTTGAGTAAACTCTAAGGACTTAGACCCCACAATGGCAAACAAAATCTTGGTTTTCACACACTACTAAGGAACAAAACTCCATGAAAGTAATACTACACACGACAGGCCCTGGTGAGCCAAAGTACTTGATTGACAGACATTTGGGCTTCCTCTGTTTGGTACTTCATGCAAAAAAAGCACTCTTTCTTAAGTAATATGCAAAAAAAATGGCCATAACCCTTCTTAAAACTGCATAAATCACAATTACGATTTATATCAAAAGTAGGAGTGGGTTATGGCTATATTTCGCACAAAACAAGACAAGATTTCAGTTCACAAAAGGAACATCCAAAACTCCATGGACAGTATTTTCTTCAGGTTTTTCCGCAAAGGGGGTGTGGCTTAGTGTAATTAATATCTAGGGCCATTCTTCGGGATATCACACACGTGACCAAACTTTATTTGGCCTCCATGACAAATAATCAGTCTAGCAGAAGTGGAAACATATCTTGGTTAGGTTTGGACAAAATCTAACCATAAGTAATGTTCCACGTTCGCTAGATTATTGTTTGTGCCATGGGAGGCAAATAAAAGTTGGTCACATGGTGACATACCGAAGAATGGCCCTCTAAGAAAACTATAGAACCACCGGCGCAAAAACACCTGAATGCACTAAAAAATGAGGTTTTTTTTCAAGTGGTGGAACTAAGACGACTGGCCGATTGCTCAGAAATTCGTGGGGGCATCACACTTTATAGGGCACTTGAGCTGGCTCGGTGAGGGAGGACGGACTAACCAGATGGAGGAAATCATGTGGAAGGATAGCAGGATCAATTGCCCGCTGTTAAGAAGTTACTCAAGGAGCTAGAACAAAATGGACCACCCATTCAACAATTGTTTTAGATTTCTTAAGCAGTTTTAAAGTTTCACTATTCCAGACTGGTCTGCAGTTATTTTTAACATTTATTCAATTCTTGTTGATTTTAATTGTTGCTTTTAAGTACAAAAAAAAGACAAGTGCCTATAATCTGATGAGTACCCCCTACCACACAAATAAGTCAGCAGTCGTTTTTTGCTAAAACAGTCAAAATAGTTGGTCATTGTAAAGTCCAGGGATCTATTTTGTAAACTAAATTTAGACCAGTTATTCTTGGTACAATTTACCACATTCTTGAAAAAATGAATTGACTTTGATGTATTTAACCAAATGGGAACCTTTATAGAGAGGAAAATCATTAAACTAAAGGAAACTAATCACATTTATGATCTTTTAATCAATAAAACAAGTTATCTGATCTAAATCTCAACAGCAGTATTGCTGAGGTGAGGTGTAACGGGCACCCCCGTTAGCGGTGACAAAAATGGATTTAAAACTTTGGTTTAACTAACTATCTGACTGGAATGGGGTGTATACTTTGTCATCACCAAAATAGGCAAGACTCTTCACTGTGAATTGATACAGAATAGTTCAGGCGCAACTGCAAGCGACACTATCTCAGCAGACTCAGTGCGTGATGTACGTTTGATGCACACTTGTAGCAAGAGGCGTGTGTAAAATGGATTCACGCGCAACAAATAATAAAAAAGACGCAATTTTTTTTTTTAGGTGAATGAACAAAGATAGATTACCAAAAAACAGGGTGAAGATTGATGGGCAGTTTATAGTTTAAAGTCAGTAATTGACAAAGGACATAGATAAAGTTAAACACTATGCTACACAGCTAGAGTTGTAGATTCTAAAACAGGGTAATAACAAATGATGTGCAAATGAATAAGCTTATAGTTATTAAATAAAAATCTGGACCAAGGTAAAAATTCCAGTTGATCACCAGGTGAAATGGTTTCAAATGAAACCAGTTGAAATCCAGTTGATCCCAGTTGGATATCCAGTTGAATCAGTTAATTCCGTGATGGAAAATGGAACAATTTTCAACTAGGCTGTATGGACCAGTTGAATCAGTTAAGACCAGTACAACAGTTTCCGTCCGAAAATGGAACAACTTTCAAAGGGATCAACTGGAATTTTGACTGGGGAGGACTCATTAAAATATAAAAATACAGGATCTTAACTATTGGGTGGGCTGGAATTCAGTATTATGCCACCACATCCTTAACACACAGTTTTATTTGTTAAGGCTGCTGAATTCATAGGTGGTGGCACAAAACAAAATTCTTTCCCCTATCTGGGCTATTATTGTAAATCTCAATTCCAGCTCTTTCAATATTAAAACCAGTTGGAAGTAACAACCAGTAGAAAGGCATTGTGGAATTCCAAATGAAAGAATTGAGTGGTACTTTAAATGAAAAGTTTCGTTAGGAATTCCAAGGTCTTCAATAAATAACTAGAAATGAGAATTGCAGGTGTGTGATTAGAAACTCATGCTGTAAACAGGGATATAGCTATTGTCTGGCACTGCTCCCCCCGACCGGGCACAGAAGGCATTTGGGAGGTTGGGCCGACCAGCACTGCTACTTCAGTGAAATGAATGAAAAACCCTTAGACAAAAAATGCAAAAACTCATAGTTGTCCATATGTGCCAAAAAGTGTTGTAGTAAATTTAAGATTTACAACCGCACTCAGAGTTAGCTAGCTAGTAACCCTGTCTGTAAATGAAAGGTTTTGACTCCTAACATGTGTCTAGATTTCAAAAAGTTCCACAATTTGGATCTGCATTTTAAAGGAATACAGAGAGGATCGATTTGAGATCTAATTTACTCTAAGTAGAACGAGGAAGAAGAAAAATAGTCTCCAAATCACCAAGAGGTAATAGGCATGAATAAATGGTTAGTCTGTTATTTTCACTTATATATTCACGTCCACAACAATGCCCTCAAATCTACCGGCTTCTTAGTACTTAAAGGATACTAAAATACAGCTTTGCCTGATCATGTGCCTCACACACACACACCATTACAAAGTAGTTTTACAGTGTATATTAACCAGGAATCTATCTAACTGAAAACTGAATATGTACTTGAAAATCTTAATGTCAAGTTCAAAAACTTTCTGAACTTAAGGTAACTTACATTAGCCTAATTCGGCTCTCATAACAGGCTTTGTGATAGCAATGATATATTCATAAGATGCCCTCGAATCCACTGGGCACTTTAAATACTTACAGTACTCAGAGTACTATGGCCTCTGAGGTTTCATCACTCCTTTGATGGAACATTGTTTGTGACTGTCAAAATAGTCAGTCAGTAATTTGGTCAAAACATTTAAGTCCACTTGAAAAACAAATCCTCAAAGCATAAAAAAAAATGTGATAAAAATGCACCTTTTTGTCCCCGCCGAACGAAGTTCGGGAGGGGACGATAAAATGGGCTCCGGCCGGGGTTATGTCCGTATTATGTCCGTATGTCCGTAAGTCTGTCCGTGATAAAAATGGTTAAACTGGAACATTTGGTCATATCTTTTTTCTGGATGAGCTCTTAGGAGTAGCCAAATTGTGTATATTGTAGGTGGGGAACCCCCCCTACTAACATGTAATTCATACCCCCAGGGTCCCTCCATGGTCTGACAGGGGGTGGGGAAAAGGTCAAGGAAAAAAAGGTCCAACATTACACAGGAAATGTCAACATTGTTGTGGACCATATTGTGGACTATTTATCTGGAGTGTCCATGAGGCTACGATGATGTTAACTTGAGTGGAAGAAGGGGTTGATGAGTTCTCGACTCCTTATTAGATTTGGGGGTAAAATTAGATATTAAAATCTAATTCGAATAATTTATGAAAATTTTCTCCGCAATGGCTTGTGTACAAGTCTGGAGTTCTGTAAGGAGTATAATGATGTAACTAGGTGAACGAAGTGGGTTTCTCCTCAATAGTGGCTGGAGAGTTTCGACCTGTCATTGATTCGATTTTGGGCGTATTTCGGGCAAATTAAATATGCAAAGAGCTAATTGATATGCCAAATAAATAACAACGTCAATGCTAGGTGGAGGGGGGGAAAAGTATACAACCAAACAAAGGTATTAAAATAGGTTGGACCCATGTTCATTGAAAGGTATTCTTTTAGTTTTGGTTGTTACTCATGGTCAGTCTTTTGGGTTGCCAGCCTGTTCATTTCTTGGAAAATGTGAACATAGGTGCTTTTGGCCCCTTTCGACCTCGTTTGGGTCCCCAGTTGTTTTTTAAAATGTCTGGCAACATGATTTTGTTCAAAAATATTAAAAAAAAAAAAAAAAAAAAAAATATTTTTACTACAATTTAGTGAATTTCAGGGATTTTTACATGGTGAATTTTAAGATTTCTTGAGTTCTTGATCATTTCACCAAAAGAGTGGTAACCCAATTTTTTAGAGCTAGTGGTGGCCAAACTTAAGAGTGGACCTGTGCTATTTTAGTAATCACTTAGGATCGCGCAGAGGGTGTTTTGAGTCAATCCCACAATGCACCACTTTTGGAATTCACCTCAATGGGGTCATGTGATCACATAAAAAATCCTTATTCTTCAACACAAAACCCTGACTTTAACACTAATTTTAGCCCACAAAGCATTAGTACTTAGGGATTTTTTTGCATAAATATGAAATGTCTTTTGGTCTTAAAACTTTTGGAACACTTTTTATCCCTAAGTACTGACGCGGGTTTAGTACAGTACGGTTTAAGGCCATATTGCTATGCTTTATGGGATTGATTCAAAAACACCCTCTGGTGATCGAATTCGGCGGGGACATATTTTAGCATCGCGTAATACGAGTTCGCCTTCTTGCTTACACTGATCATACTTAGCACACATTCTTCTGAGACAAACTATACTAAGAAGCCTCGACAGGCAGATTGCCTCCAAAATACATCTCATTCATTGACTCTCATTACATTCCTTGAATATGAAAAGACACTTCTCAGCTCCTGGCAATAAATCCATCAGGCTTGCTGGTTTTCAACATTTTAACATGCGGTGTTAAGGAATGGAAAACACTACATTCTGAAATGCTAAAATCCCATTAGCATTCTAACCCCTCCCCAAAATCATGTATTTTGAATGTCATTTATTATTCTCTAGGGTTCAATTATTCTTTATGTTTAAGCAGTTAAGTGTAGGTACAAGACACACACTGAAAGTCTGGATGTTCTCATGTCATACATTGCAATAGAGACGTTTCTGCTGACTATTATTATCCATCCAACTCTAAAACTAGGGTTTTTATACACTATAAAGGACTCCCTTCAGATAAGGCCAGGTGTCAATTTTACAAGTTCTGACCCATCGTAAATTTGAAAAGTCTAAACTTGATTGCATAATCAATCCGAAACCTCCCTTATTTTATAAAATGATTATGTTGTATTACGATAGGGTTGTTTTAAGGGGAGTCCTTGACTTGACTACTTGTTTAAACAGGAGTATCCTTGTAAAAGGTTGTGAAATCTCATCATGGATGGGCATGTTCAGACCTACACATACAGGTATCTGCTACCAGATTCCACCCCCCTCCAAAAAAAAAATCGTGCCAGTGTTTGGGGTGTAGGGGCATCTTAGACGTGTCGGGTTAGCCAATATCATCGGAGTGGTGATAAACACCATTCCTCCACCCATGCACAACACATGGAAACAAAGTTGTACATGCCTAAGAAAAAAATCTAAAGGCTCTGACCGACCCAAATATGGAGTTAAGATTTTAAAAATCAACTATTTTTTGTTGGCAAAAATTGATTTAAATTGGAATATGTGCAAAAACATTGAAAAAAACAATTGAACAGAGTTTGAGATTTAAGTCATTTTCAGGGAAAGACCGTGCATACTTGAACGGTTTGTCCACCAATAAGTACACACACCTTATTTTAAGATTATACTTTGGGCATGTCTACATTAAGCTTTGGATTTTGTTGTTTTTAATTGATGATTTAAATTGTATCGATCACTATTTTAAGTCAAATAATAAAAACCT
>JAMKCH010040323.1:0-14478 GCA_023653785.1 Ophioderma brevispina
AGTAAGTCATGGTATCTTTGACACGCAACTATAGCCCTGGGGAGCCACTTGTATTCAAAAGTGGATATTGTGCGAACCAAAAATGCTTATAAATGGAGTTTCCCAACAGCGATGTGCGTCCGTACATTGATTAAGGGGTGTCAAAAACCAAATATGGGAAAACTGTATGGTTTTTTTTTCTTAACTCTGAAATTGTGAATGTCCGGTTCCTGGTATGGCCGGGGTAATGGTCATTCCATCCAATTACCCAAGCCATGTGCCATACCTCCAATGTTGCTGTAAATTTTTATTTATAGTTTTCCCTTTTGGCTAATTAGAAGAAGCCAAAAGCTCGAAAACTCAAATATGTTGCGGAGTTACAGCGCATCAGTCAAAATTTTCTGGACTAAAAGTCATGTTTGCTGAAATTTCTGGGGTGCCCAAATGAGATGACTCTTTGAAGTGTATAATAATAATTTGGTCAAAGACCCCTTATCATAGTTTACATGTTCATATTTAGGGGGGGTCAAATGATGTCCAGTCATTTTGTTTGACGGTGCTTTTCATGATTTCTTCAGCCTATGTGTCGTAATTTTAAACAACTCAGACTATTGAAGTTAAAATTGTTGAAGGTTTCTTGGTACGAGATTTAGGTAAAAAATTGCTATTGAGATGACCCTCAATTTTACAGACCCCAAAATGGGCCCGCCAGAAACTGCTGAAATTTGTCAAAAACGTCTGAAACTGTGGTCAAAATGCACTTGGGAGAGTGGCTAAATGTTTCCTACCTTTTTTTTCTCTGGAAAGAGTAAGCTTCAAAGTTTCTCAAAAATAAAAACTAGCGGTTTTATTTGATGTTTTGTTATTTTTCAAATGTGCCTAAAGGGTCATCTTTCTGTATGCACCTGGTATATGCATATTTAAGGGGCGAACAACTTTACAACTAGATGGAATTTAACCTTCAATTGTAGGTGTTTGGTTAACTGCAAGTGTGGTCAAAGCACCCCCGCATCATAGGTCACATTGGGATTTTAGGGGTTCAAATATGATACTGGTTCAACGTTTTTTGCACTTTTTTATTTTCTTGTATGCCTATCTATATTAAAATGCAACTTTGCATGGTATGCGCCTCGATTGGGATTTTATTGCGTTCCCCTCCTTTTTTCCATCGTAGCACTCCAGTCCTGGCCAATCATAGCTTTGCTTCTAGTCGCGCCATGCGTACAGTTTTTAGACACTTAGCTGATTTGCAACGACCGGTATGTTCACCGCAAGTCGTCGCCCAATCATAACCCCTTTACAGTGCGTCATGCTTAATTTATTTAACACTTTGCTGATTTGCAACAACGGATATGTTACACTCTATGGTGAGCGCACAGGACTGCGGTGTTCCACGCATCGCGTGCAAGGTCGCAGCACTCACATTTAATTCGCGTGATCGTCTGTACCCTGGCTACGCATCCCCTTTGGTACTCTACTGGAAAGAGGACGGTTAGGGAGAGAAAACCGGTTGAGAAAGACGTGAGCAGGGGAGGGATGGGAGGCGAGAGAGCAAGAGGAGCGCGGGATGGCGGGGATGGAGAAAGAGGAGTGAGTGGGAGAGAGAAAAGGTTGGAGAAAGAGGGAGAGAGAGGTGATCGAGAAACGAGAGAGGAGGGAGGAGACGCAATGAGAGAGAAACGTAATTGTAGAGGGAAAATGGGATCACGGGCTCTTTCCTCATTATTCTGTATCTTTTTTCTCTCCGGGATATAGAGAGGGAAGAGATGGTCACGCAGAAGAGAGAGAGAGAAAGAGAGGAAAAACAAAGAGAAAAATATGGCCAGAGAAGATTGAGAGAATGAGAGAGAAGAGGGGGGAGCCAGATGAAAGAAAGAAAAAGAAAAAAAAGGAATAGCAGTAACGAGGAGTGTGTAATTTATCCAGAAATCAATAATTCACCTCAACATTTTGCCATATTTTATCCCAATTCTTCCCCAAAATTTTAACTGTTAAGTTCCAATCACCTAAGCATCAAATTCTTCTCCAAATGGGCCATAGAAAACAAACCCCACCTCAAGGGCGAATATTGGAAAATGGGTGGGGTAATTTGTAAGGGTCTTTGGGTGAGGATGGGAGAGGAAAAATAATTTGTAGAGGGGGAAAGGTTGAGGCATAGAGAAAGAGGGCGAGAGAGGCGGAGAAATGGTACCATACAAAGAGAGAGAGAGAGAGGATAAAAAAAAAGAGTGAGAGGGAGAGCTGGTTGAGAGAGACGGATGAAAGAGAAAAATTAAGTTCTAGAGGGAATGTTGAGGGATATAGAGAAAACAGAAAGAAAAAGAAAAAAAAAAAGGAGTGAAATCCATGCAAAGGAGGTTCCATTTTAAACTTCAGGTTGATGGAACTTTATATGGGAGTTTGAGGAGTTATATCACATTTTACTTTTACTTTTTGACTTATGGGCCTCCCCCCCCCCCCAAAGTATGGTCCGAGTGGGTTTGTTGGGCCATTTTGACCCATGTTATTTTAAATTGGGGCAAGGTGAATTTTTTTCTGTTCACTTATTTGAATCTGCAGCCAAAAAGGTTATACAAGAGTGCCAAGTTTGAAGGATGAGGGGTGTATTGCTTTACTTATTGGCCTCGAATATTGAATTTCCCACTGGTACATGTTTTTGAGGTGACCCCCTCAAATTAAAATTGCCGTAGCGTGTAAAAACAAAAAGAGGTACAGAGCTCAAATTTTCAGGATTTTAGTTCTCATGAAATCTTTCAATACACCAAAAAAGAAAGAAGCGATGGAGGGTGATGGTGTACCGATTTGTTGGAATGGCTGGAAGACCCCCTGTAAGTTTAAAGGGGCATTTCGTGATCCACAGCCTCGTCCCCGACTTACCTAAAAAATGCTGAGATTTTAATATCATCTGAACCGTTAGCCTTATTAGTAATTCATGTACCTAATCTGATGTGAAAATTCGGTCGATCTGTAAGAAATTCACCAATTTTGTTATTTTCTGTCATAACCGGGAATAGAAATAGCACCAGTAGCCTAGGGGACCGTGGGAAGTGAGCAATTGCTCATAACAAAAATCGCAAAGATTGTGGGATCAGCTTCAAATTTTGAGAATATAAGCTTTTCTCAAGGATAGCTAGTGATTAATGAATAAAAAGAAGTGCTGAAATCACGAAACTGCACCTTTAAGGGGTTCTAAGCATAACAGCCATATTTGTCAAGATATGATTTTTGCTTGTTCCTACTAAAGTCAGGATCTTACTTTTTTAAGGCCCAGAAATTAGCCGTAAATGGCACTTGTCAAGACCGCTTTAAAAGGCCTAAGTGTCTATTTTTCACAAAAGAAAAGTAAATATAAGTGTGATATGAACCAACATAGCAATTAACAATAATGGGCTTTAAATCGGTGTCATCACACACAAAAAAGTGTTTAAAAAAAATAAAAGCATGACCTAAAAATACAATTGAAGCACAAGTTGGACAGCAAAACTTTATTATCAGAAGATTACAACATTGTACATGGAGTATAGATAAAGGTCTAGCTCTTACCCATTAACATGTGTGCGTAATAACGAATGAATAATCGTAACCAAGCAACAATTTTCTATTGACCTGTGTGGAAAATTGGAAGAAAGAGATACAGAAGGAGCACAAGACCCACTTGATGTTGAACGATCTATCTGCTGCCCCATAATTGCAATTGTATTATTCATATTCTCTCAGTGGCCCTTCCGAGGATAATCCTAATCGATTTTTAGCTGCCGGGTTCAGCAGGAATTCGGCACGCGATGATATGCTGCGAGTTAGAGTAAAGTCTCAAAACATATGGCGGTTTCAAATGAAACTGATCAACACGCCCGGGGATTCTGGATTTTGGTCAGGAAAACCATTGATCGTCCGAAAAAAAAAGAGGACCTAGCTGCCAATGCGAGGGACTACCACTGCTAGGGGTATCAAATTCAATTAATCAAGTTCTAGTCCCACTGGGGTACAAATTCAGTTGTTGATGTGAGTGTTCAATGATACCAAATAGGAAAAAAATTAACCTAAACATACAAGGCCAAAATAACCATATGTAACTTGTAAAGTGTGTATTTTTCTTGCCGTAGGAACAAGTATCATTTTTCTTGTGATTTTGGCTATTTTAACGTGTATCTTTTTTCACGTTGAGAACGGTCCCGCAATTTTTATTTCATCATAGAATAAGCTTACAGCAAAAAACAATATGATAAATTACTTAGTAAATAATGCAGTTACAGTGAAAAATTGCTGTTACAATTATAATCAAAAATATTTTGCATTACAAGTAAAGATGTTTATATACATTAATAAGTGGATTTCAAAAAGAGAGTATATAACATGGGATAATTAATAGGGGGAAAATATATTTAAAATAGCAACCAGTAAGGATGTCTTACTGCTGTACCGTTAGGTGCATATTTCACTGAAAATAGTATAATTTCACCAAAGATGGTTCCAATGAAGGGAGTGGTATATTTTAACTGAAAATTGGTCCTGTTAAGGGTCACTTCAGAACCCCTGGAACGAGCACGGGTGCCCAACGAAAATACAAGACGCCCCCCCGGGTCAAATGTTCAAATTTAGTCAAACCCTTTCATCATTTTTTCTCACACTGAGCAGTCTTGGGGCCACTAAAGCTGAATGCATAAACAAGGTAAAATTAACTTCTTATATAACGAAAAACAACAAATACAAATACACACCGGAGGACGCCGGAAACATGTGTAAAATGCAATATACTTTACAATTTTACGTGTTCGGACATAGGAGTTTTTCAAAAAATTCTAAAGTGATGATTGCCGCTGAATCAATGATTGTTGGTAGGGGGATTATGATCAAAAGGGTTGCTGTTTATTTCCCTTCCTTTTGTGCTGGTGATTGGATCTATACTATAAAGATGGAACTTCGCCATGTTGTTTTCCCCTGGGGCTGACATGGTGACCCAGGAGGTCGCCATGTTGACCCGCCATGTTTAGATGTGTACCGTCTGACTTCAGGTGATCAACCTTCCCATCGTGACTGCGATTGCTCGGGGTGTTATGTATTAAACATTGTTCAAACTGCCAATAGATGATAAAATTTCATTGACATTGCAAAAAACTGTTGTAAACAGTAGTTAAGGCGTATTGAAAATTCGGTGGGGTGGACAAAGAGTAAATACGTAAATTTAAATTAAAAATGAGGGTACCTTCGTCCTGGGTACGTAGTTATTATCATGTTCGTGGCGTAATTATGACATTGCTCCAGTGAGTTTGACCTGTCTATTTCAATGCTAAATTATTTATTTCTTGGTGATGAAAAGAGAAACAAGGAGGCCGGCCTACTGCAAATACAGTCAAGATGAGTTGATTACGTATTTTATTTCATTTAAGAGTCCCTAATGATGCAATGAATCAATTGGGGCAAAAAAATTGTGACCTTTGTTTCAGTCAAGACATTATCGCGTGCAGGCTGATCGCGTGAGGGAGCTAAGTCAGTACGTCTCATGGGGTACTGGTGTACAATAATTACTACAGCAAACATTGGTCCTGCTTCCACGATTAACTGGTTTGCCAAATTCAATTTCTTGTGTCAATATGTGGCATGAAAGTCCTGGATAAAACAAAAAAACGATGTCACAAAACAAAGTAATAGGAGCTATTAAATGATCGTCTGAAGGCTGACATGAAAATGTTTCAAAACGGGGGGGGGGGGGGGGTTAAAACAGTCAAAATGATAGAGTGTACTAATCCTATCTGTCATTACCGGTTCGTATATTGTGTAAAAGGGCTGAGTTTCATTTTTGTCATATTGGAGAGAGAACTTAGCCATTCTCTGATTTAATCCGCACCATTCCCCAACCTTTTTTCGTGCATTACCCCTTCCGCCCCCAATTTGCCTAAAACCGCCGTCTTTTCCCTTACTACCCCGCTTTTGTCCGGTTCTGCAAAATTAAAGGGGCACCACAGACAAACACCAGCAGGAAAAAAAAAAAACATCTTAGGTTGTATTTTTAAGCATTTTATTTCAGGTTCTTGCAACATGGCTGCAGCATTGTTACTCTATTGTTTTACAAGGGTGGAACGGGACATTCCCAAACGTGAAATGTTGTGTACATGGTGTATAAATTGCACTATTAGGTCAAAATGTGGTTACTCTCACACACACTGTAAATATACAGCCATTTACAGCCAAATACTGTAGAATAATTGAAAAACTTACAGTATTGGCTGGAATTGGAATTTAAAGCAAAAATACTAACTCTATATGTGAATTACTAACAGTTATTCAATTATACAATTAAAAATGACGCGTATATGACAAAATATTGATATGCCTGGGCTGAGTCTCAAGTTTGGTTTGGGTAGGGACGGACGCGTAGTACATGCCTCCGAGAATCTGGAAGTAGGGCCCAATCTATTAGTGATTTTTGCCGAAAAAGGCACCATGCATAGTCATACCATAGAGATTTAACCGTTGACAATTTTGCCATTTTTCTTCAAATTTTGACTTTTTACGCAAGTTTGGAAAATTTTGGCGTTAAATTTCATCATAATAGTTATCATATATTTTGATGCAATAATTGGAGACCATTCGTTTCAGTCCTAGCGACCCATGTGCCAATTCGGCCGGCAACCATGCTTTTTGGCCCTCGCTGCTCAAACATATAAAAAGAAACATAAGAAATTTCAGGGTATGGCCATTCAAGTAGGGAACTTTCAAATATGTTCAGGAATTTCTCGGGCCCTTCATCTAAAATAATTGCGAACCCCTGCATTAATTTATGCATGTTGTGGGCGTTTTAAATATTTATTCATGGAATGCAAGAAGAACTGACTGGACACTCCCGTCCATGGAAATATGATTTGTACTATAGGCCAAGAAAGGCTGTCGAGGCCGAATGATTAATGACATCACAGTCATTTTAGGCCTAAAATGTTGTTACAGTCAGTGTGTGGAAGGCAATTCCGATGAGATGTCCACTCAACAGGATTTTTTGCAGAAAGAATTTTGAAATTGTCTAGCTTAACAATTTTTCTTACAACACCAATAAAATAGACATTTTTAATAGTTGCCGTTTTATAAATTCGGAAAAAAAAACCCATTTCAAACACGTAGAGGCCTACCAACAGTGCCGGCTCAAGAAAGGGGCCAATCGAATAAAAAGGGGAATTATTTGGGTCGCATAAATTACGTTAATCATTACAGTCGTGCAGGACTGAGGATGTGAGTGCAGTAGGTCTAAGAATGTTAAATGTTATGAAGACTTGCACTGTTTAAACACTTTTAAAAGCGGCAATTTAAAACTATAGATTCATCGTAGGACATGACAGAGTAAACTTTTAGGGTCATTCGAACGTCCGTTTAAAAGGTGTTCAGTCAGTGCCATCGTGCTATATGCGCAAGAAAGGATACCAACAGTTGCCGGCTCAAGAAAGGGGCCAATCGAATTAAAACGGGAATTATTTTGGTCGCATTAAATACGTAATCAATTACAGTTGTGCATGACTTATGTGTAAATGTGAAGTAGGTCTATGAATGTTAATTGTTAAGAAGACTTGCACTGTTTAACACTTTTAAAAGCGGCCAATTTAAAACTAGAGTTCATAGTAGACATGAAGAGTAAACTTTAGGGGTAATTCAAAAGTCCGTTTAAAAAGGTGTTTCAGTCCAGGTGCCATCGTGCTATTGCGCAAAGGGGGGGGGGGGGGGGGGGGGGGAAGGCTACCAACAAGTGCCGGCTCAAGAAAGGGGCCAAATCGAATAAAAAGGGGAATTATTTTTGGTCGCATTAAATAGTAATCAATTACAGTCGTGCATGACTTATGATGTAGTGAAGTCGGTCTATGAATGTTTTTAATTGTTATGAAGACTTGCCACTGTTTAAACACTTTAAAAGCGGCATTTAAAACTAGGTTCATCGTTAAGACATGAAAGTTAAACTTTTTAGGGCCATTCAAAAGTCCGTTTAAAGGCGTTTCAGTCCAGTGCCATCGTGTGCGTATATGTTTGAATGATAGTTCTCTTTGGTCCTATAGAACCAATGGTCCAACCAAACATCTTTTTATTAATCCTTCTCTCTGAGATGAATAAACCTACACTATTCACAAGTTGGTCCAGGGAGTGGCGAGCTATCTTGAGATGTTTTGCTCCAGACAGTGGCGGCGCAGGGGGGAGCATTGGCAAATCCAGAGCGATTTGCGGGGGGCTGCCAAAAAATCACCAAATTTTGGAAAATTGGTTGCAATTTGAAATATTTTGGAATTGTTTCTCCTAAAATCAGGCCCGTACGCGGGGTGGGGGGGGGGGGGGGTGGGGGGGTGGGGGGGGGGGGTGTGGGGGGAGGGTTGGGGGTTTTGTGTTCGTGGGTTGTGTGGGGGGGGGGGGTGTGATGTTTTGTGGGGGTTGGTGACTGGGGGGGGGGTGTGGGGTTTTTTTGGGGGGTTTTGGTGGTTGTGTTATTGTTTTTTTTTTTTTTTTAAAAAAAGTAAAAAAAATTGGGGGTGTTGTTTGTTTTTGGGTGTGTTTGTGTGGTTGTGTCGTTTCTCCGTGTTTTTGTGTTTGTGTTGTGTTGATGCTTTGTTTTTGTTTCTTTTCTTTTTTGTAGTTTTTTTTTTTTTTTTTTTTTTGCTTTTTTTTTTTTTTTTTTTTTTTTTTTTTTTTTTTTTAATTTTATGTTTTTTTGGTTTTTTATTTTTTGTGTTTTTTTTATTTTTTTTTTTTTTCTTTTCTTTTCTTTTTTCTTATTTCTTTTTTTTTTTTTTTATCTCTTTTTTTCTTTTCTTTTGTCTTTTTGTTTTTTGTTTTTTTTTTTCTTCTTTTTTTGTTTCCTTTTTGCTATTTTTTTTTTTTTTTTTCTTTCTTTTTTTTTTGGGGGGGGGGGGGGTGCGGGGGTGCGGCGCACTCACACACATTCACAAAAGGGGAAAACGGGTCCAACTTTTGACTATTTTTTTATAAAAGGTCCAGAATTAAGAGAAAATATGACGAAAATCCACCTCACTTTTTGGTATGAGATGTTCAAAACATCCAAAATGGGTCCATTCATGGGGGTTAGTCCAGCCCCCCCAAAAGGTCCACTTTTTTCGAAGCCCCGGCACCCCCCTAAAAAAATCCTGCGATTAGGCCCTGCCTAAAATTTCACTTCTCCGCCCCCCCCTTCTCCCCCCCCCCCCCCCCCCCCGAAATTCACAAAAGAAAAAAGAAAGTCTGGCGCCGGTGTGATGGAGATATGGTCCGGCGGATTCATAGTCCGGGCTTCAGTTACGAATAAAGCGTGGAACTAATGTTGCGTGCGAGTCAACTGGTATCGATTATTGCCCTATTGTTCACCATTGTTTTCCCCCGACTGTCAGCCCGGAAGGACATATATTTCATGTTTGGTTCAAAATCCCTTGGACATGACCACGCATGCGTATCTCTTCGGGTGAACTGCGCTTACATGCAAACCACACAAAACACAATAATATACATAAAAATACAAAGTATTGGCTGGACAAGCGGGCGGGTATCCAAGGGATTTTGACAAATACTATAGCACATACCAGACTAGGCACTACCAGGGAAACAGATAACAGAATGGCCCAGGAGCAAAGGTATATAAGAATGCCGTGCAACATCCTCAAGCTCTAAAGCTCCTGGCCCGGAGAGCACTTAAAATTGAATATCACCTCCGATCGGGAACACCGTATGAAATGATATTGGTTTCGGGCTGGTTTTTTTCAAAGCAAGGGGAATGTTCGGTGATTGAGAATGTTCAGGCAAGGGTTCTTTGGTGAAAGGCAGCCAAATTGACCATAATTTGCTATGTTAAAAAAGGTTGGTCTTTGTTGGTGACAGTGGTTGGTCAACATGTTGAGATAGTGGCAAAGCTTGACATGTCTTTACCTAACACATTTGAGGAATCCAAGCAAAATAAAAAAGAGAAGGCTTGGAGAAAATAAATGTCTCTGAAAAAAAAAAAAAGGTTTTTTTTGCGTTTGTGCAGAGTGATCAACCCGTTTTAAGTGATCGCTCCCCTGGCAAATCAGCGAGCGGTTTCCCGGCGAAGCGCGCGACCGCTTAGTGATCTGTATGTCAAGCAGTAGCGTGAATAACAATCGTATAGTGCATCTCTTTACCGCATTACATGACCGCTTGTGTTGCACACGTATAAAGAGATCAGAGGGGTCCTGACTACTGTAGCAGATCAATTGTCGGGTTTTAATGCGGTTTTTTTTTTCATCAAGATGTTTATTTTCGTTTTGGGTACAGCCTCCTACGTATTGTACACACTGTCAGTGTGTTAATTCTGCTTGTAGTGTCCATACAATCGTGGGAAGAAATATGACCAGGGCGAACCCGATCTCGTGTCCGTTATTTTCTGTTAGTAATGGGTACACCGCGTGTGTGTATACGTATTTAATTAGTCCCTGCCACGGAGGAAATGAAGTAGCCCATGTAAAATAGGGATTTGTGATCTGTGATGTTTTGTGCTTGGTTTGATTGATTTGTTAGGACTATGTGTGGTACTTAGATATGTTTCCGCGGAAGCTCTGAAGGATGTGATTTGGGTGTATACATGCCCGTATACATGACTGTCTTTTTTGCGGCAAGAATACGTTTGGCATGAGAAGCAGTGATATAGCCTATTTAATGTATGACGCATGTATACATGACAATTCATTGGTGAAATTATCGCATAATGACACCATTGGTCAAAGAAATGTATGTAATAGATGTAATAATGGGATTAATTTTGTTTTTGCACAACGATATTGTAGGAAAAAATGATGGTTTTGTCCCCTGTCAGTTTATTTATATGACATGAGTGCTGAAACCTCCAAAATTGTGGTGTCATGTTCGCGAGCCTATCATGTGCAGTGATTCGGCGTATTTTTGTTTTCTTGCACGAATGAAACTCCGTGTGTTATAGTATATAGCTCAATTATTTTTATTTCTTTTTTGAGACCCAAATTACTTTCTATGTAACTGTAGAGAAGTATGAGTAGGTAGAAGTGACTCGGGTAAGTGATTGTAAAAACAATTATTGAGTATAATGTGGGGAAAAACTGACTATTTTTTTATTTAGAATGGATTTTGGGCGTGCAATTTCCAAAAGAATTGATAATGGTATCGAAATGAGCAAGTAAAAGATCTGTTTTAACACTTATGTTCTATTCATTAATGTTATTTATAAATAACTCAACAAACCCTCGCGTCATCACGGAGAAAGTTTTAGGACTGCGTCAATTACTTGGGAAAAAAGGCATGTATCCCAATTTACATGGTTCAGGAATGAATCTAAATAATCTAAGAGCCTTCAAGTTTACAGTGAGAGTGCAAAGCCTTTTTGTGTTCCTTCATATCCAAAACACAGGCTCTCAAAAGTCAGTATAAAACTTGAAAGCAAATGCATAGAAGCTTAATCAGAATGTTTTGAACATTAATAATGAGCTATAAATGCATTTACTGATTTGTCTTACATGAGTTCATTAACCACAAAATTAATTTTATCGTGCTATCAGGACCCATGTTTTAATAATCCAATGTCATCTCCAATTTACTTGTATACTCCTTTATCGTCACAAAATTGTAGCAGCTAAAGGCTGACTCAAGACTTCGAAATATTATTTTTTGTGTAATAAATGAAAAATATCAAACTAGAACTAAAGATAGTAACCTAACCTAAAATGCACAATTCAGAAATTTGAGATAGACGGATTTTTCGTTTTGATGCAGGAAACATTTATGTGTCGTATTACTCCCCATAGGATACTGTGTAAATAAAATTTCGGATCCGGAATTTTAAAACAAATTGTGATTTCTATAGACGGAATTCGATTTAAGCTTAGCAATTTCATCACACAGTGATTAGTAATGGACCAGCTTTATGTACCTGCAAAAAACACATTTTGTTTTGGATTTGAGGGCGCCCTCCTCAGGCACTCTCTGAGTCGGCCTTTAAACACAATCAATCAGAAAATATTAAGGGTGAATCGTGATCCTAAGCACGTCATTTTTGTTTTTTGTTTCCCTAGATATCCCTGGAAAACTTATTTACAAATTCAGTTGATTCTGATGCGGTGCGTTTTAATGTTATGGCCAAATGGGGGTGCATCACGCTGTCCCATTGGGAACTGTCTTTTTATTTCCCTCCGCTTAAAAACACAAATATACTAAGTTCCAAATCATCAATTTTTTTTAAAAATCGCATTTACACGTAAAATTAGGCACCCATACTATATTTACTTAATCCAACAACATTCACTGATATAAAATTCCTCAACTTTTTGTGGCACGTTAGAATGAATTGACTGTGCATCACGAAATGCCCCTTAATAATAATGCATCACCAGACAACTATTTTTTTTAATCTGGATGCTTGGAGAAGAAATGGTTTTGAACGCTAAATTTCAGGACGACAATGAGACAAAAAATACGGCCTTTCAGCTGACATCAAATTGAATACTCCTTCCTGGTAAAATCAAAAAAAAGGGGTGTCCCAAAGACGCGATCGGAACAAGCACCTTTAATGTACAGTCCTCACAGCTTAAAATGTCAACTCATTTTATTTTTGTACACTCTCATAATAATATTTTTGCGCAGTAATTTATGGACAACTGTGTTACTTTCTTCATGTACCCGCCTTCGTCTTCAACCCATCATCGCCACTACCGCGATGATTGTCTTTTTTTAAAGACATTAAAAAAAACAAATTCTCTATTAATTTTCGTGTTTCAGGCCATTTTGAGGGAATAATCCTCTATCAAAAATAGAGATTATTATTGACAAATTCCGCGGACTCTTGTTGCAACATTTTTAGGATATATTCCTAGTCAAAATGTATGAATTTCTGGCAGATGTGTCCAAGATTTCCACTAGTATTGATGCTTACCGCCACTTATTCAACCTTTTTTCCTTTTCAACGAAGCGGGATATAAAAGGTAAAGTCAATGTTGGCCAATCTGTAGTTGAGCATCGTCGACACAAATATCACACGACACAAATATCTAAAAACCTGTCAAAGTAAAGGCAAGCGTGTGTCGTCCGCAACTCGCATAGAATATATCTCCCATGTGTAAGGTTATTAAAAACTTTCCGCAATTAATGCCCACCGCGTCGCAAGTGAATACCCTCTTTTGTTATCATATTTATAGGATCGAATATTTGTATCTAAAAAAACCTAAATTTAAAGTGCCTTCAACTTTCAGGACCACTTATGAAAGACCCAACTGGGCTTTCCCACAGTTTCAAGGTGCTTTAAAAAGGTCAACGTATGGAACATCGTTTAGAGGAACAGCCACGGTGGGCATGGTATCCATGTCGTCAGCATGTCCATGGTATCAGAACAGCCAACAATGAACAGAATGACACCAGATAGTTTCTCAGCGTACACCAAAATTGTTTTTCTCACAAAGACTCTCCAAAAATATAACCAATATACATAAACTAAAATTCTAAACTTTGCCCGTCGAAACCAACACCCAACAACCCCAACTTTTTCATCCATCCTATACCATAAACACTATGCATAGTCATATGCCATAATGGGAAGAAAGGCTTGCCTTCGGCAAAGCACATACCAAATTTGCTAAGGTTACGGACTTCATATTTTTTTGAAGTTTGCTTCCTAAAGTCACATTGTATGTATTGCTGAAAATTCTTTGAGACTTAGTTGGCAAAATTAAATACCCCGATTTATTAACATAAACTCAAGTCTGATCTCAGTAAAACAACTCTTTTGGTCCATCCCTCTATTATAGTTGGGGCGACCTTCCTCCAGGGCAATTTGTTTACAGTACACTAAATCTACTCAGTCAAATGAACTCGCACTTTTTTACCCTCAGTCCTGTAAGCCCTGTGGTAGATATGAGCTGATATGGTAACGACGATCATCATTTCATTTTCGCCCGACGAACCCCACTAGAACCGTTTCATAGGTGCACACATAAACCAATAGCATTCAGTAAGAAAGACGACAAGCACGGCACCAAATGGATGTCCAAAACGTGACAAAAGATACACCAGGCCACCCACACTGCCTCCCGTCAACTAAAAGTCCAAAAAATAACAACCTGAACGCAAACGCCCATACCATCCTAAACAATTGGCCGAATTTTTGGGGAAAACGGACATAAAACGGCCGACATAGTTCGCAAATAAGAGCCCGACATAGTAAAACACGCCGCTCTCGATGACATTAATCCATCAATTCAATGAATGATGGATTAAAAACAGCCTAGAGGCGAAGCAGAATTGCTATGTCTCGCTAGCTTAGCAATGGTTCAGCTGGCACTGCCGCTAAAACAATGAAACCACCTGAAAGCAAATCTGGGCTAACTTCAAGCCAAGTTCCCAAGGTATAGGGTTAACAAGAGCGGTCACCGCCGTGTGGATCGTGCAACCTGCGGTTTGGTGGGTTGTGCCCCGGGGGGGGGGAGTGACCGTACCTGCTCCTACCGACCCTTGATATCAAGGGCTATCGGTGAGGATTGCTTGCAAAAAAAGGGGGCATTCAGTGTG
>JAMKCH010040324.1:0-13407 GCA_023653785.1 Ophioderma brevispina
TGAAACACCTAGACTTGGTTCGACTTATATAAAATACACGGCCAAGTTGTGTGACCCGCGGCCGATCATTGACTGAGCTGCGTTGACGGCAACCATGCAAAACATTCAAAATAATAGGCCTCGCGGTGATTTCAAACTGTATTTTCTTTCTGCACACTTCATGATTGTTTCGTACCTTAATATGTGCAAATAATACATTTATTTAATGTTATGAAATGTTGTAGATTCTGCTTATCTATAATTATAGTTTAGTTTGACGCGGTGGCGGGTCATGCACTAGTCAGTTGCTGCGCATTCGTATTTCACTCGCCTGGCATGGCTTAGCAAAACTTATCCATTCACTATTCACCAACGTTTTTTTATAATTGATTGACACATTTTAGACCCTCGCATATTCATATATAAATCATCAAAACGGAGGAAAGGAAGAAACGAGGTGCCGCAGAAAACTGCCACATTAGATGTTGGAGGCTGTTCATAGATTGAACGGCAAATTGGTACGTATAAATTTTGTAAAACGGGCCGTAGAATCGCTTGCATACTTGATAACAGACCACCCAGCCATTGCCATTGTGGGGATTTACCCCTGATTAAATGGTCAGTGTTTGTGCTAATACTTTCATTTCAAGAATATTTTCTGCCCATCATTTCATGGCAAAGCTTTGGAATTGTAATTTTAACAACCCCTATACGGACTGAAGAAAAAAACGAGTTATCACGGTAGACCGGTTAACGCCACACGATACGTGACTACGCACGTTTATTATCTGTTTGGCAGATCAAACGGTTTGAATCATGACAGGGCAGAGCGTACCCGCGTAAGCTGCCATGTGGGGAGCACAGTTCGTCGTATTTTTGAGGGGTGAGGTTAAAAATCTGTTAATAAAGCTCTACATGTAAAAACCTGCGTAGTAGTACAACAATATCCTCTGAGTGCAAAAAGAGTCCGAGAGAAAATGAGCATATTTAAATGTTCAAAATGAACATAAAGGTTTAAACTTACGTAAATCTGCGTATAATTGTTGGTCCAAATTGATCCCGTAAAAATTTACAGGATGCCGTGACATTTCAGGTTTTTACAATTCAGCTCATTCGGAAATGAGCTTAACTTGTCACCCCCCCCCCCCCCCAATCAATCAGCGAGAAGCGATTCAGCCCGCAAACATGACATCAAAAAACAAAAGCAAATGCAATATGGTTCCATGCCTGAGAATGACGTTTATCGGCACATTTTTTGATTCGCATGTGTGATGAATTCACCGATTGCTCGCGGTAATACAAGATCTATAAATTTTTAATCTCGCACAAATAACAATGAATATGTACTTATAAGATTGAATCCGATCAAATTAATTTACTTCAATAAAAATGATGTTGGGATTTCTTTGTTCAACAACTGTTCAAAATGCATGGCACTTACGCTTGTATGCAATCACCACGCGGCTGCATCACCCCACGGTATTCCCGGTACGTATCACTATCGTCGTTGTCGCTCGCCGGGGGTGAATTTCCTCACAGGGAAATAACCCTGGCTAGCTCTTCGCTATCCCGGTACTTCTCTGACGATGAATATCCAATTCTGTTCTCATCTTCATATTTTGGACTCCGGGCTTGTACTTTCACTTTATTTGGTTGAAGAGAAAAGATTACGAAACTGATTTTCCGAACAGTTGTGCGTGCGTTTAGTACACGATCCCCGACATGATTTATTGACCTGATACGTTAATGACGTCACAGGCATAGCGCCCAATTTGAAGAATTTCATTTTGTTTTATAGGGGGGTCTAGGAAATAATCTTTTCAGTGTAATTGTGACTTACCTTTAGCAGTTTGGAAATAAAACTTATGTTTCTAGTTTTATTTATAACAAAAGCTTTCTATTGATATATAATCATAATTTCATGGTGTGTGGACTTGAACTAGGTTATACAGTACGATTACGATAGCTTTGGTAAATGCCAATGCCATGGCAAAAACATATACTATGCTGTGGTGTTATTACCGTGCAAGTCATATCATGAGTCATGTGAGTCTGAGACTTGGACCTCGATCACTCGAGACCCGACCATTGCGAATCATGGAATATGTGCTGTAGTAACCCATCATGTGTCCAGTTACCGCCCTAACATGTACACATTAAAATCCTTCAATGCCTATTTGTCTTGTACATGTTACGTACTAGCTGGAACAACTTTTCAGCTTCAATTATTTTCAGGCCACTTTCTGCAATCACTGCAAAATCATCAACCGTCATTCAAAGTAAGCCAAGACTGTCTCTGATTGGCTAAATCATCCAAAACGCCAGTAAATAGTCTCTTACACAGATATATAAGGACCCTACATCATACGACAGCTGATTGAAAATACACAGCTGGAAAGGAGACTTGGTACAGGCAGCCCGTAGTTAATCACATAAGCGAAGCTTGTATGAAAATAGGGAATACGTGAATGTTTACAGCTCAGCTTTTTTTTGTACCTGAATTTCCTTCGAATTTGCTTGTGAATGTGAGCATTGTTCATCTAGTAAGTAGTCAGTAACAGCTTGTACACACATACCAGTCTAAGTTGTAGTCAACTTCAGGTTCAAGCTTTATTTTGCTCCTCAGGCTCATGCAGCCTCAGTAAAGATATTAAAAAACAAGCATATTGGACTAGGCCAATGCTTAATTCGAATAATGTGAAGCATTTATCACCTAGGCCAATGTTACAAAGTATATGTTTAAGAAAACTGAATGTTTTACAAGAAGTTAATTAAAGTCTGACTCAGAGATTTTTGAAATATAATTTTTTGTGTATTTATTGAAATAGTCAACTAGAACTAAAGATAGTCACCTAAAATGCCCAATTCCAAAGTTGAGGTGTATCGGATTTTTCGTTTGCATGCAGTAAACATTTATGTGTAGTATACAGTGGCATAGGATACTGTGTATAACTAAATTTCCGGATCCGGAAATTTATAACAAACTTGCGATTTTCTATATGAAGGACTTCGATTTGAGCTTAGCTATTTACACAGTGTTTAGTATATGGACAAGCATTATGTATACGCAAAAAACACAATTTGTTTGAAAATTGAGGGCGCCCTCCTCGGGAAATCTCTGAGTCGGCCTTTAATAATTGTATAATTTGAATAATATCACCTTTCTAAATTCTACTTCCAAGGGTAAACAACACTGCACATGCATGCATTCAAAATTATACAAAGTCCAAACTCAGCAAGCTTGTCATTTTTTGTGAAAATGCTTGCAGAAGCTTGCAGAAAGCATGCATACAGTATACTGCTTGCAAAAAGTGCTTGCAGAATGTGTGGTTGCTAGCGAATGTGCACGCTTGAAACACCGTGTGCTTGCAATTAAATGTGCGCGCATGCTTGCAAACTTGTGTAAATGCTTGCAAATGTTCGCACATGCTTGCGAATGTGCCTGCATGCTTGCAGAAGCTGCAAGCATGTATTGCCTGTGCATGCTTGTGCAATCATTCGCAAGTATGCATGTGCTTGCTGCAAACTTGCGCAAGCTTGCTGCAAGCTTCCTGCAAGCTTGAGCAAGCACATTTTGATGCATGCATTTTCGTAAGGGAACTTAAACTTTTCGAAGACGTGAAAAACGAAAACCTAACCAAACGGGCCACACACACTTACATGTACATACGGGCATGCGCGCTATCCGCAAAATTCTCCTCTGCTTTTCAAGCCAGGGGGATAACGAGGTCACACGAATATACTGTAATTCGCACAGATAGACACAAGCAGCCAGGCAGATAAATAGACGTCAAGTCAACGATAGTATACTTGTGTATTTTTCTATTGCTAAAAATAGACACAAGACTCGAACAATTAGACACGTACGCAGTGACGGAATAGTTAATAAGAAATGATAGACAAGATTAATTAGATTAGATTAGATATAATAGATTGATTTTTTTTTTTCAGAGCACCACAATTGCCTTGATGATGTTGTTGGTCAAGACGTGACCATGATGAAATGTTTATTTATGACAGGGATGGCTAGCTTATTTCTGTGCTGATATGACAATGATGTCTCGAACCTTAACAGACGAATCACGATTAAGAAGCACAAAAAACAATAACTTATTTACCCAAAAACATCCTGTCCGAAACGTTTCTCGATATAGTTGATGCACGCTTCAAGCTCTTCCCCACGCTGATCTATCCGAACTACCAATATTAGTACTCTAGGACCAGGAGCGGAGTACAAGATACTTTTACTGATTTCATTTTCTATATCTTGGTCGTCGCTGCTAGGAACTGCAGGGGTGTCTACAACAAGAATTTGGTATCCACCAACGTCACTTTCTTCAGAGGAGCAAATTGTGGTTTCTGTTGTTCTAAATGCCTTTCTTCCAAGAACAAGATTGCCAAGCGAACTTTTCCCAGCTCGTCTGCCCCCTAATATAACAAAGCGACGCTTTAGGGAGCCTATTTTAAACAAAGAAGAATAAAGCAAAAGAAATAGCCAGTGATATCTTGTAAAATACTCCGAAAATGATCAGAAATCCTATAATGACAATGCACGAGGTTTTCCGCAAAATAGTTGCAATATTGGTATTGCTAATGGCTAGGCCGAAACATGTCCCTCTCATGTCTAAATAATTACCCAAAATGTAGTATTGTTCTTTATTTGGTACCTAAATATGGAAACTCACATAATTTCTTAAATCCACTCTCACTTAACTCCACTCTAGATTTCTTATTCACTCACTAATAGTGCTTTTCGGGTAGATCCACGTTTGAAAATGATGAATAAAAACTGCACAATCCTTGTGTCGAATACTCACGGCGCGTCACGGCCCCGGGGGGCCACTTGTATTCAAAGGTGGATATGATGTGTGAACATGAACTTCCAAATGCACCCTAAACAAGTTTTTCCACCGACTAAAATATATACCCTAAACAAGTATTTTTTGTCTGATTTTGCTACACTAAAGAAGTATTTCTGTAAGTTTTGCTACCTGAAACAAGTAAGCAATGCATTGTGTCGTTAATATACCTTTATTATCTTGCTTTGCTTGACAATATTTTTGAACTCTGCTTAATTTGAGTATTACACGTACATCACAAATTCAGGTTTTAGAAAAACATACCCTTTTTTTTCCACATTTTGCTGTTTTGACACCCTAATCAATGTACGCGCGTACATCGCCTGTTGGAAAAAAGATACCCTTTTTACGCGTTTTCTTGTTCACGCATCATATCCACCTTTGAATACAAGTGCCCCCCAGGTCACGGTGCGTCACGTAAATCATCAGTAGGGAGAATTCAGTTCGTAATCCCAGTGTTGTAGAAACATGGGAATTGTGCACAAATCAAACGCAATTCCGGGCCCCTGGATCCGGTATAACGAGGTCTAAGTCGATTCGAGGCAGCTGGCAGGGGATACCGGATTCCGGGGGGCGGGGCAAGGGATGCAATCGATATACGCATTACTTCAATTGTGGAAGGATATTCAGTGGTGTGCGCCCTATGGACTTTAGGAAAACGGGCTACAAGTTTGTGCCGTGAAAGTTATCGTCTTTGATGTTAGAGGGAACATATATGCAAATGAAAAGTAGCCATATTCTAATAAATATTCATTATGCATATCATGTATTTAATAAAACTAATAATATCTTTCTCAATCGTCCCGAGCCCCCATTCCTACCCACTTCGCCTTTCTTTCCCAACCATCCTATCCATCCTATTTATCCCTAACCTCCTATCTATACTATCTTTCCCAACACTCACCCCAGCACTCACCATCAACCCCTAGTCCCCATCCACCATTCCTACCCTACTTCGCCTTTGCCTTTCTTTCCCAACCATCCTATCCATCCTATTTATCCCTAACCTATATTTTACTATCTTTCCCTACACTCGCCATCCTCCACTAGTCTCCATCCACCATTCCTACCCTACTTCGCCTTTCTTTCCGAACCATCCTATCCATCCTATTTATCCCTAACCTCCTATCTATACTATTTTTCCCCATCCTTCCGAGCCCCCATTTGATTCAAAATCCGTCTGGTTAGTGGATCAACCCCCGCAGCAAAACAATGTAATTTCCAAGAACGGTAATTTAGATTTAAATATTCGTGAACTAATATAGCCTTTATACCAAGGAATTTCCCGGAACTACTGACGTAAGAAGTGCGTAAGCCAATCGGCTCGCAGCTTAGCTGTGACGTGTTGATCGGGTGACATCAATACGCGACGTATACGTCATTAGCGGCGGGAAAACCTCAATTTGAAAAAAAAAAAAAAAAAAATGACTAAGTCCACTTTTGAAAAATTGACTCAGTCTCTACCGGGAAATCGTCCCTAGATCTAATAGCCGAACTTGAGGGTGAAAAAAAGTCCAGAGCGGACCGCTTCCTTGATCTTTAGCGGGAATTCGCCCCTACATCTAACAGGCAAACTCCTGGATCCAGTGCGGAACATTTCCTTGATCTTTATTTCACCAGAGTGCACCTGTTAGATTAAGGGCAATTTGTTGCTACACACCAAGGAACCGGGTAATTTTCCGGTCTTTGCGTACTTGGCTACCGTGTCCCTGCAACGTTAAGTCCCACTGCCGTGGCCCTGCCACGTGAAAGGAGAGAGAGAGAGAGAGAGAGACTCCTCATAGTTATACGTTCTGGTCGCAGCCATTTCCCATCTGAAAGGCACCTTCCACTGTAATTTCACCTCAACCGACCGGTGTGGGGCTGCGATCAGAACCCGGGCAAGGCGTGTACTTTCCTATGCATGATGTATGAGTCCTTTAACGCCCTATCCTAGGTTGGATTTTGAAAATTGGACAAAAAGTCTAGATTTGAAAAAAAGATAAAAGTCCACTTTCGAGAAATTGACAAAGTTCAGAGCGGACCACTGCCTCAGTCTTTAGCGGAAAATTGTCCCTAGATCTAACAGCCAAAGTTGAGGGTGAAAAAATAACTTAGTCCATAGCGGACTGCTTCTTTGGTCTTCAGGGGAGATTTCCCGCTAAAGCCCATATAAGGGGTCCACTCTGGACTTTGCATATTTTCATCCAAGAGTGTGCTGGTTAGATCTGGGGCGATTTCCAGCTAAAGACCAAGGCACTGGCTCATTTCCCGGTCTTTGCGTACTTGGCTGCAGTGGCCTCGACCACGTTGGTCCCGCTGCCGTGACCCTGCCACGTGAAAATGACAAGTATCGTACACAGTTATACGTCCAACTTTCCATCCATAGGCCACATTCATTTGGACCGCATCATATTTTTTTCAAGAAATGACGGGCCCCAAAAGGAACCTGAATCTAGTCTGAAATTAAATCTCATTTATGTCGAAATCAAAATAGCTCACAACCTCTTAATTAACACAAGCTTGTTTCTATCTCAAAACTCGAAACTCGCTCCGATTGATCATGCTTTTGCATATGCATTACCTCTGCATATGTGTGTGACTTGCCATTTGGTCTAATCCCACTTGGTCTAACTCCAATTGGTCTAATACCATTTAGTCTAATAACCAGTTAGGCTAATAACCATGTAGTCTCATATTCATCTGGTCTAAATCTCATATCGTCTAATATCCATATCGTCTATAACCGATTTGGTGTAATGCCAATTGGTCTAATACCCATCTGGTCTAATATTTATTTTGTCTAATATCCATTTGGTCTAATACCCAATTGTTCTAATATCCATTTGGTCTAATATCCATTTGGTCTAAATTATCCATCTGGTCTATACTCGATCTCTGATATGTGACCCCGTCCATTCTTGGCGGTGGGAAACATTCATGAGGCGCGGGACTTCTGTTAATCATGTTATTGTGAGGACTGTTAAGGCCTGAAATACCGTACACTATTGTGCGTTTCCATACATGAACTGGGAAATTTTATTTGTGGCAGGTGAGTGAGTTATATGACCGGAGTGTCCTCCAAGATAATCCGGTGTGGCACGTGCATTTGAATTCTTTTCATTTCCCTCATCTTCTCCGACTTAATTGAATAGGTCCAAAACTCCAGGGGGCCGAACGTTTCAACGCGAATCGACTATAATATCCATTTGGTCTAATATCCATTTGGTCTAATACCATTTGGTCCAATATCCATTTGGTCTAATACCATTTGGTCTAATTGTCCATCTGGTCCAAATGGGTATCAGACCAAATAGATTTAACTAGGGGACATTAACCAAATGGATATTAGACCAATGGATATTAGACCAATGGATATTAGACCAATGGATATTAGACCAATGGATATTAGACCAATGGATATTAGACCAATGGATATTAGACCAATGGATATTAGACAAAATTAATATTAGACAAGATGGATATTAGACCAATGGATATTAGACCAAATGGTGTTGTGGTTTTGACCAAATGGTAGTAGACGAAATGGGCATTAGACTAGATGGGCATTAGACCAAATTGCTATTAGGCATTTTGGTTGTTAGATTGGGACAAATTGGTATTAGGCAATAGGTTTAGACCAAGTGAAGTTAGACTAAATGGCTATGAGACAAATTGGCAAGAACCCATATGTTTGATTTGGTTCGATCATTAGCTCTACTATATAAAACACCTGTAGAAACTAAATAAGGTCATGCTATCAACATCGTGCTCACGTTTCGTGAACTAAATCGTAATGCTAATTCAAATCACGACAAGCAGTTTCTATATTGAAATTCGCTCTCACGGATCATGCCATTGCACCGTTCTTCAATTAATTTGTAGACGCTAAGTAGCCCAGAAAGGCATGTTTTAACATCGTGCTCGCGCAAATCACTCAACATACTGCATGTAAGCTGGTTCTATCTGAAACTGCTCTCACGGATAATGTAACGGACCATGCTGAACTGGCATGATTAGTTCATTCCGTACGAATCTACATCTTTCAAAATTGTTGGAACACTTTGTGCAAATTGGTCCCGCCCCCTCATTTCAAGTTGCATGAGAACGACACACTTGAGCAATATCGCACCCATATTATTTTTCACACTGAGTGGGAGGGGGGATGGGGGAGGGGGAAAGAAAGTTATAGTTACAATGCGGTTCAAGCCTTTTATATCTTTCATAGCTGCCAATATAAACAGGTGTTCCAAGGACTATGAACAAGATTGTACTACTTTAACCTCTTTGTACTTATTAGCACGGGTATGTAGTTTATATCACGTTCACGCATGGAACGCTGTCCCTTAAGGTATAGCCTATCATCATGCCTTCCCAGCAAACACATAACATTGTCATAACTTTTCAAAGGTTGGATTATTATTTTTACGAAAAAAAACATTGTTTGGTTTTTTTTTTTTTTTTTTTTTAAAAAGTGTTTACAATTGTTTGTACGATGTTTTAAAAAGTTTGCTTTTAAAATGATCTCGGAAAACACTTGCAATTAATTTTGTAACTTTTTATCAAACATTAAGACATCGTTTTATCAAACATTTACTACAAAATATCAACTTTTTAAAAAAAAAAAAAAAAAAAAAAAAAAAAAAAAAAAATGTAATGTTTTAGAGATGTTGATGAAATGATTTCTGCTGACATTTTTTCCTATGTTTTCAAAACGTTTTAAAAATGTTACTAATCAGTAAGATGTTGTTTTTATCTTGATGTTTTTGAAACATTTTGTAAATGTTATCAAATATGAATTGATATGTTTTAAAAACATTGAAACCGTACATTGTATGGATATCACCCTATGAACATGTTTTAATAATAACTTTTTGATGATAATGGTTCAAAAATGTTTTTCAAACATTGTGCAAATGTTATTAAAACGTTCAGTTGAAAAAGTTAGGAAAACATTTTTATGATGTTAGGCAAACGTTTATATGATATTAGGCAACATTTTAACCAGGAGCATCCCTGACTTTTTAATTTCCAAAATCATTATCTCTGCTATTTTAGTTGCTGATGATTTTTGGATACCTAAGTGCCCCAAGTTTATCTCTGTGCTTGATACCTATGAAAAAGTACACACAGCTCAAGTTTACAGGGGGGGGGGGGTCCTTTTTTTAATTTGTACAGGGGTAGGGAGAACCAAAACTTCTTAATCCATGTGCATTTCTTTATTGCGAAGGTATGTTGCTATTTTGGTATGAACTGGGGTAAAATCAGTGTAAACTTTCATTTTGCTATAATCAGGTTTGGAACCATTTTTATTACCAGATCCAAGAATTAACAGGAAAATAATGATTAATTCAGAGCGCCCTCTGTTGATATTGTTGGCCAAGCCTAAAATATGATAACAAGGGCTGTGGGAAGGTGGGCTGTTGTATTTAGACCGAGGTGTGCTGCACACACAGCGCATGAGAGTGAAATGACGGGTAGCTATGAATGGTAGTATGTTGCTAATTTTTGCACCTTTAAGAACTTTATTTTGAAAAATGGTAAGTTTTGTAGGTGAACTTATTTCTGTGGTGCTAGGTGCTGTGGTTGTTTTTTGGCTACAAGTGATAATGCTGATTAAAATAGACTAAATTCATGATCACATAGCCCACCGTGTATTGTTGTGCCGCGAAAAAAATACCCGGGTGCCTTAGTTCCCTCCTCTCAGAACTGCCGAAGTACCGGGGCATCGGAGAGGACTAGGGGAAGTGGGAAAATAACGTGCTGTAGATGTGTAGATCACGTGTTTACCCATTTTCGTGATTTTATGACAATTCTACAAGAAACTCATTAAAAATCAGACCTTTGCATTAAGGAGCAATCCTGTATGTAATAGTAGACATAGATACGATCTTGTAAAAGCCAACAGCGCTCACATAGACCCATGAAGAAGACATTCGCGTCGTTTTACCAAGGTAGCCGAATTTGGAAACATGTATACGTTATATATGCATTGATATACATATGGATCCCATGTAAAGGTCCCCTTTATTGATTAGGAGGGCTATAGGCCGGTTTTGCAACACGGGGTAAGTTAGGGTTTGGGGTTATAGGGCCTAAGGGTCTAGGGTTAAGATTAGGGTTAGGATTTAGGTTGGGTTTGGTTATTAGGATCCGGTGAGAACAAACATTGGGTTAGACTATGTGATTTTCTACTTGACAAATAGGGGGTTAGTGATTTATTTTTTTTTCTGAGGGAGGGGGGTCATGTTAAATTATTCTTCAGTAACCAAGCACCTATCTTGCATCAGCAGTAGGCCTAATTCATATGATGTCGGCCCCCTACCTAATTGTGTGTGTGGGATGGGTGTAGGAGATCTATGCAATAGGGGCAAGTGTAACTTTACAATGGTGGTTATGCAATGTTCCAAACACATCTTTCAATTTCTCCGGCCCCCTCCCTTGTAAATAATGAAAGGGCCCTAAAATATTAGTTTTAAAGCAATCTTAGACTTTCGCAGGGTCGTTACGAGCATGAGTCCAATGAAACACCTAATTTCGGTCATCCTGTGTCCGTACAGCCAATTGACATCATAGAATTAGTTACATCCCAAAACGCACGCTTGTAATAAGGATCTCTGTGCCGAACTAATGGGATAACCCATTGTTTCGGGCAAGTAGTACCCTGTCGTTCGGCAAGCGGGTGGTTGGTAATGACGTAGCCGCCATTTTCGGCATGAATTATTGCCGAAAGACCGGGCGTTCGGCAGATACCCTGCCGTACGGCAAGGTCATCTGCGAAAGACCGGCGTTCGGCATAGCCCGGTATTTCGGCGCCGCAAGCAGCCGCAGCAGTAATGCAGAGCAGTACCAGTAACAACGGCTACAATGGAAACAAGCTACACTAATCAGTGGACATGGTTCTGCCGCGATTCATGGAGTTTTTTCATGGATTTGTGGTGCACAAACAATTTTTTTGAAAGATGTGATGAAATCTGATCACTTATTGTGTATGTTTGTGAAAAATTGGGAATGTCTTGTTACCGGTACTTATAAGTTATAGCCTAGTCCATTCCATGGTTCCGATTGCTAATAGCCTAGTCCAAAGGGACCCCAGATTTTACCGAAGTTGGTCAAATTTTGGTTATCAGAACTTCAACAGAAAGAAAGCTATATTTTTCTCATGTACCCGGTGAAATCTTAGGGCGCCGGGAAGGATGTTTGGTTTGGATGGCAAAAATATCCCTTTTGGTCAACATGGCACTAGAATTTTTACAGTCAGTGTACTCTATGGGGATTACAAAATTCATTTGTTTTAGCTCTCACTTAAAAAACGCATTGAAATATCGGCACAAAACTTACCATAGGTTTTGGGGTGAAGCCATTCTATGAAAGGGATAAGCAGTGATTGCTAATTCAAAACATCAAAAAAAAAAATCATCAAAATAATATTTTGTTACATGCATGGATACATATGCGCACATAACCTGCAAGTCGTTGCCTTTGAAATCTGTGTATTCAAAACAAGGCAGTACTTTTTATCCGATTCTGTTAATTTCATGCCGGCCATATGTCATGAAAGGGTACAAAAAAATGTACACAGTGCAAAATGGAGAAAAAAGGCACCAATATTATCCTTAAATGTAACCGTATATACGTATACATTTTGGAAAAAGTTATACTCCAAGGTGTCAGATATGCCAAAAAGAGAGACACTATCAGGGTGGGTAAAGGTAAAGTGCTATAGGGTGTAATAAGAAAAATTCATATTTTGTCATTTTTAATCATACCGTGGTCAATTTTTTTTTCCAAAAAATGTGCAGGTCAAAACAGATGTGGATTTTGAAAGACATAAACAAAGGCCCCCCAAAAAAAAAATAAAGGGGATGGATAACTATGTTGTTCTGTTTTGAACGTAAAGAAATACGTACAAAATGTACAAAAATCTAAAATTTTGACCAAAAAAGGTCATTTTGAAGATTAACTTCTTTTATCCAAGTAACTCATCCTATATTTCTTTCAAGGAAATACAACTAGGATAGGGGTTTCTGTCCAAGTTATGATCAAATAGTAAGCATACAGGGTGATCCATGTAAATTATACGGGTGATCCATGTTTATATAAAGGCGTCAATAGGCAATATTTAACACTTAAAGGGCCCAAGCCTAAAAAAACTTCCGTTAGTGCCCAAGGGGGGGGGGGGTTCCTAGGGACCCAACCCAGATAACACTTTCCAGTGGGAGTTTGACATACACTAACACAAATAAATGGGGGTCACGTAAGAAACACATTACACACCATAAAAAGAAAATTCGGACCCTTTGACCTATGACCTATGGCACAATTGACAATTGTCACTCTTCGCAAAAAGAGTGGTTCGCACAATTCCATCCTCAGCACCTCCAATATAAGTTTTGAACAAATCATGCATTATATCTAACTACAGAATAACCAATAAATAATCATTGCAAAATATAGGCCAGCCAAATTTATACCATCTTGTTTTTTCTCAGAAATTCAAAATGCCTTATTTTTCCCATAGACATACACCAGTTAAGAGCACGGTAATAACAAAATTAAAGATTTTTATTTTTTTTATCTTTTTTATTCT
>JAMKCH010040325.1:0-13520 GCA_023653785.1 Ophioderma brevispina
CTGACTAAAGACTATGGCCTGCGTCACGAATATTTAAATCTAAAATTATTTTATTACAAATATTTAACACTATTTTGCAGCGGGGTTTAATCCACTACCCCGACCGGATTGAAGTCAATGTTTTTTTCTTAATTTATAATGATATTACTAAGATCGCTTTTGAACAAAGAGATGTGTTTTAATGTCACTTCGGCGCCGAGACTGCCATGTAAATGCAAGTAGCAGTTCCCATAAATTACAGTTTGGGAATCCCCAATGCCCAAAATCGAGCAGACTCTGTCCTACCCCCCCTTGGTCCTATTCAATAGCCTTTCTCCCACCTGAACATACAGTGCCGGAACTATTACAACAACTAAAATACACACATGCAACGTTCCGGGGGTATTTTTAGTTTGCTTCTAACCGTTTCAGAATGTCGTTTTATACCATTTCTGACAATACTCATTCTGGGTCGACGTCCACAATGACAATTAGCCAATAATGTGAATTTATACCTATATTTACACCCACATATGTACCTCCTGTAAAATCATCACAAAAATATACATACATACATACAGACATACATACATACATACACATACACATACATACACATATATTTGAAATATCTACACACATACATACATAACACACATATAGCAAAAGACACACATACGTCACACACTACATATATGGATGTAGGATCCATGGTTAAAAAACGTTTTACACAACTCACTTTCGTGACAAAGTTTTCAATATTATTGAAGCCTTTGATAATTTGTCGAAAGTATATTTGATACAATTGTTATAGTGTTCAAACCCAAAGTGGAGTTATCGCTTCAACATATATATAGATATATATATTATTATTATATATATACTAGTATACTATTATTAGAATTATATTTCGCCACAACTGTGAAGAAAATTCCCCATACATTAGAAATATGGATTAGCAGACTGGCTATGTACTGAGAGAATACAAATCGGCCAATTTTACAAGCTATTTTTTCGGTGCGATGAACTATTTCACACTGCTTCTTAGTCAACATTTTAAAACAAGTCACAAGGGTTAAAAATCTCAATGATGGCATGATTGACATACATTGCTGCATGTAAAATGGCATAGCAAAATAGCCAGTAATACATAAGGTCGTTCCATATAAAGAATAAAATTCACAAGGGTTCATTTTTTCGGTTGGATGAACTGTTTCAGATTGAATTCGTTCATCCATGTTTTCAGACAATTCACAAAGGTTAACATTTTCGGTGTGGTGAACTTATATATTCGCCCCATTGTCAAAAGATTGAAAACACGTAGCATACATTCATTTTGTTTGGTTCATGGCCATATAAAATACGTGCATAAATACTCGTAGTAGATAAGAATTGACTCCAAAACAGTCGATATTCAGGTCTTACTTCCGTCCTGGTCGTTTACAGTACTGCACTATTAGACACCTACACATGTGTCAATTCTTTATATTAAAATATTAATCTAATTAGATTGTAATGGGGAACAAATCTGAAAATATATTAACTTTTTAATCTAAACTCGGATTAACTTTTAAATCAACAGCTTAGATAGAAAAATGGATTTAAAATCATTAAAAAGGGTTAATCTAATTCATAGATTAATAGTTTTTTAATCTATTTTCAAATTTGTCCCCAAAACAAAATAGATCAGTTTTCTAATAGTTGTGACCTTGTGTGTGTGCGAGCTATAGTCACTCAATTCGTGGATACATAGGAACTGGGGGAAAGTTTTGGGTCATATCAATAATAGGAGGTATATAGTGGTAAAGTATATAAATTTCAAGATTGAGGCGAGTTCTGTTCATTTAGGTACTTTTTGTCACTATTAACTCATGTGAGCACCAATGCAAACTTGCTTTGGAAGGCAACATTATTGACCTACTGATTCCCAATCTCAATGATGCAACTTTGTCCCCTTGAGCATCTTGAGATAGGGAGGGGGGGGGGGGAAAAAAAAAAAAAAAAAAAATTTGTTGATAAGGTTGCAAAGAGTAGGTACAATATGACTGTCAATGCTGAATCTCTCCAGGCAGGTAGGATTCGCAAATGCTATATGCCAGGTTTTAAAACTGGCCAGATGGCCAGCAAGGCTTGCACTGTAAACATACTTCCTTCATGTACATTAAACAGAGCTTGAAGTATTTATTATCTACCATCACCAGGATAGCAAACAGTTCTCTTTTGACAGGCATATTTCCTCACACTCAATTCTTCAAGCCTTGGATGCTAATGAGGCTGTCTTGTTTGTATTGCTTGAGTGCTTCCTTCGATACCAATGGCCATAATATTCTGATTAAAATATTAGAAACCGGATTTAGATCATATCTCAGAAGTACCAGAGTGATGGTTAACCATGAAATGACCAAGCAGCATATTTTCAACTACTCTGTTCCTCAGGGCTCCATTGTAGGCCCGCAAGGTTTCATGCGTGTACTCATCCAGTCGGTGACATTAATAGGAATCAAGATGCTAACTTTCACTCGTATGCTGATGATATTCATCTTTTCTGTGATCTTTATTATTTTTTTAAGGAAAGAGACGGTAGTCCCCAATTCCCATACAAACAATGCAAATTTGACAAGAGGTAACTTTACACCAAATTTTACCACCTAACTAAACATCCTAGATATTGCAAAGTATACTTTTCTGGATTGCTCATGCTCATACCAAAACCTTGACACCAATTTTGTAAAGTTCCATGCATTTCCAAAGTTATTTGGCACATGTACAATGACCAATCAAAAGTTCAACGACCTTTATCACATTTTCACCCATATCGCTGTACCGAAACATAAGAAATATGCCAAACTATATATTTTCTGATTCCATATGATAAGACGAATCACTTGAAATACTTGAATACTAAATTGAACCACTCTATATGGCTGATCTATTTAGATTTATGATGGCTGTCACACGGACCCCGTGGAACAATATTTAATTTTGGTAACATCAAAATTCTTGATTCTCAAGATTCATGTTAGAATTTAGATTTAAGGGAGGTGTATGGGAACCCGTGTAATCTGCTAGACTATAAAATATGTATCAAAGTGAAGTGACTGTAGTGTGGGGTATTTGGTCAGCATGCTCTAACGATTACCTCTTTTCCTGTCAAGAGAGCAAACTCACTAAGGAGTGACAATCATCAAGGACTCTGTGGCTGATTTATAAGATAAGTGAAAATTCAGTTGTTATTATCTGTATTCTGATAACGCATTGTTTTCTCTATAACAGTGAATTACTGTTTCGAAAGCAAAGTGTGTGTGGTAAGAGAAGGTGACAGTTCTGTTACTTTGACCATCGAAAAGAAAGGCGACTTACAGGATACATCTGACATAAGTAAGGTTATGTTCTTTACGGACGTATAGTCACTCCATGATAGGCCGTATTCTTTTTTCTTACAACATACTCTAAAAGTGTGCTGTAACGGGCGAGAAAATCCCTAAATTCCTCATGGATGGGCTGGAACAGCCCATCCATGAGGAATTTTCTCGCCCGTTACATTTAACTTACACAGTATTTTGAAATTAAAAAAGGTCCCGTCTTGTAGGACTAACCGTGGTTTAAACCCAGGTCTAAAGTTAGTCTCCCTTTCAGAATACCAGCCATTAACGTTATATATACTGCCAGATTATTTACTCACATCAGCCGGCAATAGAAGTACCCCCGTGCTGAAACTAATGTTTCGAGACCCACGTAAAATCTTTTACTGAAATACACTTATCTCCTCATGTCAGTTGGAATAAAAAAATAACAGTACATGTTGTTTGCAATTAGGAGTAATACTTGAAAAAAAAAATTGAACTGAAGTACAGTTATTTTTTATTTATTTTGTTTAGTTAGAACCACGTTTGTTACAACTAGTACGGATTTTTTGTATTCCGTACGAAAAATGATGCGAAATACCGACATAGGTTTTCCACAAAAAAATAGGAAAGTGGTTGCGTCTCCAAATAAAAATAATTTGTATAACAAGTAAGAAAATGAGAAAATAAAGAAAACGAAAGTTTATACGGAAAGAGGGCAATATCTTTTCAAAGTGAATAAAAGAACATAGATTTTAAAGATTTTCAATCTATAAAGGTCTCTTAACATGCTTAAAATGGTTCTCGACATGTTGTTTTCTCCAGACTAGTTAACCAAAATTAATTATCTTGATTTAACAAACTGCTGTATTTTAGTTAACTATTTAACTGCAGTGGTGCAAAGGGATAGACCTACAAACAAGGTATTGTTATAGTGGTTTTAAAACTTATCATATGTTTCATGTACTTTAAAAACTACTCTAAATGGACATAGTTCCTACTGACAGTAACTTAAACAGGGCTGTCAGACGGCAGAGCTCTGTCCATTCTTTTTTTTTTTAGAAAAGCTGTATTATGCAGTTCATATGTACATATGTAGCTAAGTTTTCAAGTTATTTTAAGTTCATTTAATGTCCATGTTAGTCCATTTAAATGGGGGAACTGTCAGATGGCGGAACTCCGTCCATTTTTTTTCAGGAAAGCAATAATTTAAAGAGCTCTTTCGGCTTAATTTTCAAGTTATGATCCTTGAGAATTTCTTCTTTTCTTCGTAGGATATCACAATATTCTCTGTGTGGACTAAGTTTCTACTGACAGTTCCTTATATGGGGCTGTTAGACAGCGGAGCTCTGTCTATTTCTTCCAGGAAAGATAGCTTCATTTTAAATAGCGCAATCTTATGATGCAGTTTATATATATGTGGCTCAGTTTTCAAGTTACGAGCCTTTAAAGTTGAGACTTTTACATTTAACTTTTTCATGGTATAAATGAAAAAAATCCTTTGACATGGAGGAAATTTGTTTTGAAGATATAATTAAGTCTCTGAGCGCCAAATTGGCCTTTTCGGCAGGATAGCAAAATATAACTTTAATACCAGAATTTAAAATCAAGAAAGAAAATACGTATAAATCGTATGTGGGTGTGTCGGGATGTGTATGCTTGTGTACGTCTTTTATCATATTGGCTTTATTATATTTTGGATTTATTATATTTCTAAATATAGCTTTGTGTGACAAACCCTGCAATAATGGAGGCACATGCGTAGCACCCAACACATGTCTTGTACCGGGCAATACACAGGTTTAACCTGTGAAACAGGTGAGCAAAAATTACTATCTTCTTCTTAACGGGTGGCTCCAACCCAGTTACCGCTTGACCAGAGGTTACTGTCGTTGAACCGTGTGTCATGTTTCAGAACAACAGAAACAGGTGTAGAAGTAACTATAGTCCGCCGTACTCATAGTCCGGCTACAACGGTAAAGAAAAGAGCACTCGATTCAGTTGACTCTTAGTTTGACGCACCATTAGTTTCACGCTTTATTCTGATGTCGTCTATGGAGGCAGGCCTGTAGCTCCTGGTGGACTATAATTATTTTCACGCCGGTTTCAATCGGCGCGAACAGGGTGGGACGGGTGAGCAACCGATGTTGGTATTTTGAAGCCACCACTTCAGTATTTAGACAAATACGTGGTATAGAAATACACCTTTTCATGCAAAAATTCATTTGATGTCCTTCGTGTCTATGGGATGTGCTCTGTTTGAGTTCAAAGGTCATTCTGGTGCCACACATTTACTGTGTATACAACTTAAAACAATGCCAAATTGCATCTTGTAGACCTCGATGAAAGATGAACAAAAACCCATGGTAATCTCTTCATATTACCCACTGTTAAGGGGTAAAATATCAAAAACGCTTAACTTACTCCTGCTGTTTTCTTGCTGTTTCTTTCTTCTTTCTTACAACCCTAACTCCTCCTTAACGCTTTTGACCTCTGATAACCTTCAACTTTTCAAATTTTCTTGTGCTACTCATGCATGCAATAATCTAGATCCGATGTTATATGAATTACTCTAAATGATGGAAGTCAGTGAAAAGGAGGAACTTCCGCAAGGCAGACTGGGACCGTTTGAAGAACCTGGTAGATTCAGAACGTGGCCAACCTTCCCACACCACCCTCCTCCAACATGCGACAATCCTGACAGCACTCTGAAACTCTTATAAGATTATCAAAGACGGCCATCCTACGGGCTGTTTGGGAAGAAATCGGACCTGCAAGGGTAAAGATCTGACAAACTGCTGGACAGGAAACGTCGTGAGCGCTAGGAGGAGACGCGTCCGGGAATGAGTTCACTTATTCTAGCAGGAAGGCATGGTAGACCATAAACCGCCTCAACGGCATAGTTCCAAACCCATTGAAAAGTATCGGGTATCGTTTTCAATTTATTCACCAAAGTAAATACATTGAATAAAAATAATTAAAACAATATGAGATGGTAGGATGGCCATTATGAGCAAAGCTCGATAAGTGACCACCCTGATAATACATAAAAACTTATTACAGTGCAGAAACGAACACAGACGAGTACAGACTACAAGGACCTATAGTGCAAACGAGACCGGGCCAAAGAACATGTGGACAGAGTTGATGTGTTGGCAGGTAACATCTTAATACAAGCAAGACCATTGAACGCTGGATAATTATTGATAAGAGCTTAAAATATGATAGTAGAATGTTTCTTCTTAAATAAATATAGATTGTTGGATTTCTAATATGATCAGGTATGGCATTCCAAAGAATGGGACTTGTCTTCTTAATAGTGTGGACTAAGCGAAGTTCAGTCTTAAAGTTAAAAGGACGTAAAAGATTGGAAGATCAGTTCCATATCCATTGACATGCTTGGTTCGATGGAAGAAGTCTATAAAATTCAAGGGGAGATTGTTATTAGCAAAAACAGGTTACATAAAGAGAAGCCTTTCAGTTATGAATATATCGTAGATTGTAAAGCGTGGCTTCAAAGTTTTTGAACCAAATGGCAAAGGTGAGCATACATGATGAATTAGTTACAAAGTCTAATATTTTCTTTTTGTTTGAGTGAATACTACTTAAATTACAGTTGTTTGAATCACCCTAGACGTATTACAATATAATAGAGTAAGGCAAACACAAGGGTTCATAAATGAGAATAAAATTTCACCTATAAGAGTGTTTTCATTGCACCATAATGCCGACTATATTAAGATTATCAAAGTTTCCCGACAACGTTGGTATGAAAATTGCCTACGTCAAGATGTTGGTCGATTAAAAAACACCAAGGAATTTCGAGTGAGTACTTGGGTGATGGAAGATTGTCAATCATAACACTCTGGCGGATAAGTTCTTTACTATACTTATTTTAAACATATATGTATTAGTTTTATGATATGAGTGATTAATTTGGTACATTTAAACCAAGCAGAGATGAGCTTGAGTTCATCATTCGCAACTTTTGCAAGTGGTCAACATTAGATCATGAAATAAACTATGTTCGTCTCATCTGCATTAAACATAAAAAGGAAGCCTCGTTACAACAGAAAAAATATATTACAGTATAAATATAAAATAGAGTGGACCGAGGATTGATCCTTGAGGAACCCCGCAATTGATGACATTTAAGTTTGAAACATGGTTATTGAAGGATTACATATGAAGTTCTATTTGTTAGCTAAATCGTGAAACACCCGAGGGCTGTACACGGACACCGTAGTGTAAAAGTTTGTCCAAAAGAATAGAATGGTTATTGTGTCGAAAGCCTTCGAGAGGTCCAAAGAATATCCCTAACGTGAATTGCTTATTACCGAGACGTGTGACAATGTCGTTCTAAGCTCAAGAAACAGCCATGTATGTGAGAAAATTTTCCTAAAACCATATTGTCGATGGTGCAAAAGGTTAATTTGGTAATAAAATCATAAAGTCTATTGTGAAGATTGCGTTCAAAATTTGGGAGAATGATGGGAGTCCTTGAGATTGGCCGATAATTAGAAAGCCCGTTAGGATTGCCACTTTTTTAAAATATCGGTATTGACCTTGGCAGTCTTAAGTTGTTCAGGAACAATAACAGTATTGATTGATAAATTGAAAATAATACTAATGAAGGTGCATAAGATCAATGACTTAATTGAATGATACCAGGCCTAGACCGTCATGACCGGGACTAGAACTGGAGAATTTATTAACTACATGTTGTCATTAATTTTTCATGGTCATCAGTTGGGACAAGGAATAATGAGTGACCGGTATTGATTGAGATACCATATTAGAACATTGATCATTTATGGAGGGGATTTTGCTAGCAAGTTAACGCCAAGGTGGTAAAATAAAACATTAAAAGCATTGGAATAATATTAGGATCAGATGGTTGGACGTCTTAATGTTAAATGAAAAGATGCAGGGAAGGTTTATTCTTTTTACGACCCATAAGATGCCATTCAAATAGATTCCATGTTGTTTCAGGTTATTGTTATGTTCATGATTTTGTCACGCGAAATACTGTTTTTTTTGGCATATCTAACAGTGTTGTTTTAAAGTGTTTCGATACGCGTGAGTTACACTTATTATTCAGTGTCGGAGATGAGATATGTTTTCTGTAAAATTTGTTTTTCGATTTACAGAATAACGATACGTCTAGTGAGCCGTGGTTTGCGTGGATTGTTGTTGTAACTTATACGTTTGGTTTTAAATGGAGGAAAGCATCTGTCATAAATTCTTACAATTTAGCCAAAAAATAGTTTATACGCTGCATCAGGGTCATCTTCACTTGTTACAAATCCCAAATCAGTTAATTGAATGCTATTCTAAATAACGGATATTTTCATCACTAAAAGACGGAAGCGTGTGTATACTTTGGGTGTGTTTGTGGTTAGATTTCGAGAGCATTTGTAAAATGACAAATTATATAGTGGTCGGTTATGTCATTGATCATTATACAGAATTTATGTATGAGTAGTACATTGGTGAAAATATTATCAAGAATACTGGCGGAGTAGGGCGTGATTCCTGGTTGGGTCTCTCAATAAGTGGGATCATATGATGCATTAAGAAAAAATTTAGCATTCATTAATATGATTATCGGTATATGCATTTAAAAGATTTAAATTAAAGTCCCCAGATATGTAACATTTCTTGTTTTCATTAGAAATTTGCCAAAACAAGTATAAGAGCGGTAGTAAATGTACAAACATCGGTCCTATGCGCCATAGATATGTTACCAACAACATATTTTTAGCATTCCTGTTGTTTTATTCCACAAAAAAAACGGATTCGAATGACAAAACCGTATAGTACATGTATCATTAGAATTAAGGTCGCTTCATCCCTTAGCTTAAAAAACGAAATGAGTTATGAATTGTAACCAATGCAACACCTCACTTTTCTATATTTACGAGGAGTATTCACATTTTATTAATTTCTTTAAGATAGGTGTTGACTGTCAGCAGTAAACAAAGTTTCTGACATTACAATGACAGAAAAAAGTTGTGGGTCAATATCCAGAAAAAATCAATTTAGCATCGCGATTCTTATTAAAAAACTGGCGTGTGCATTTATAGTCTGATTGAAAAACCAATATCAGAAAATTAGTGCTTCACTTTGAATCAAAATAAATAGGAGCATTTATTATTACAAGAGGAAGGGAATTCATATTGTTTTACCAAAAGCTGGATGTAAAACATTATCTAAAGAAAAGGATTGACTTTCAAGTTAACAGGTTATTCTACTCAATGGAAATTTCAAAGCAATGTAATTCAAAGTTAACTCATCATCGTCTTATAAGAAGATTAAAAGGAAATAAGTCCCCATTACATTGGAAGCAAAAACCAGTCATCATTTGATTTATGTCTGGTCTCAAACACATTTAATATGAATTGTATTGATACAGGATTACACGGTATTGATTATGATTGATGAAGAATATCTTTGAGACACTTGTGACATGTTACCATGTTTTAGCGCCAAAAAACAACATTTACAAACATACAAATTACAATTTAACAAAAAAATAGAAAAATTAACCGTACAATAGATTTACGTAATTATAATTACAATCGATTACAGTGGATGGTATAGCTGGAAAACAACTATCCATCGGAATTTGAAAGTAGAAGCTAATAATTCAGTTTAGAACCTAATGTGTCATGTGTCTGCCCAAAATTAAATTGTGAGGCAAATCAAGCAAGTGGCCGTTTCAAGGATATTGATAAAGAAACCACGTGGGTTCTTCTTGGCTATCTTAATGGAGAGTTTGTATAGGGGCTGTGTAAGAATTGTCCAGGTTGAGGAAGTTGTGTCGGAAGGTTGGACAAGTTCTAAATCCACCAGGTTCTCAAAAATGGTCCCAGTCTGTTGGCGGAATGAAGATCACCTTTTTACTGGTTTGGTTATTACAGATTTAGCAAGGCTGTCCTGAGCGGATCAGTGATGGTCTATGCTGAGCTTGTTGTGTCGGTAATAAGAAATGGCATCCCGATTTACAAATGCCAACTCTGAATGACCAAACTCACTCTGAGTAATGACTTGGACTCCAGCTATATATGCGGCCGTACGTACTTTTTTGGGGGTCAAGATATCATAGGGGTGCAGAGCCAAATTCTTTTGTTACGTAATGCATATAACGACCTTGATCTGATGTTATATTATTATTATATGAATTCACTCTCTCTTTCCTATGGGGTGTGCTCTGTTTGGATCAAGGTAAGTTGATCACCGTGGGCCAAAAACATTTACTGTGTAAAATTTCAAATCATCATCCCGATGGCAATCTAAATATATCAGCACGTAGAGCGTAATGGAAATGTAAATGGGCATTTCCCTAGACTTACGGTTTGGGATCAAAGATCAACAATATTTAACAACTTGTCAAAAATTTCAAAACCTTTCATGTGCTACCAATTGTCGTTCGACCCCTCCTAAGGGGGCACGATCAAAACGCATAACTTACTCGTAGCATAAATACTTTCAGTGTTTGATTATATTCTGTGATTTTTGTTTAGCGCTGTGCCCAAATTTTTGTGCCAGAATGACGGGATCTGTAGCGATATACCAATAAAATTGCTTGTGCCCCCCTGGATTCAGAGGTGACCAATGCGAAAATTGTAAGTAATATCACCTTTACTTTGATTCACAATCGTTAACATTGTTTATCTTTCTAAAAGTTGGTTTGAGAAGCTTAAATGGGGGGAGTATTAAGGCTTACGATTATAGGGTAGTCAATTTCCCTTTGGTATTAAGGACAACGGTTTTCAATGCCAGGCGGATACCCAATTCTGGATTTCATCATAATAATACCCGATGTTTGTGTTTTCAATCCACCACGAAAGTATTTAAATAAATACGCAATATAAATGCATATATAAATATATAGAGAGATATTTTTTTTATATATAATATTTATAGATATGTATCGAATTATATATATATATAGATATAGATATATATATTATATATATTGATGTGTCCTTTGTGTAGCAGAAACGGGTTTGTTCAGATTGATAAACTTCCATGAGGGATTATGCAGCTTGTTAGATAAATCTTAGCAACACAGGGTGCACAAAAAAAAATGATATCTAAATATATAAATATATATAAAAAATGCATATACAATCAAGAGTATTATTTTTGGCCCAAAACTATCAGTTCATACAACTGGGTTTTTATGATGCTTTTTAGGGAGTGGTCCAGCTTTCATGAGATTTAGTGGTGTAATTTGGAGGTCTGGGTCAGGAGTTATGGTTAATTATCTGATACAGTTGATAAAAACCTGTTGGGCCAGTTTCGGCTATCCTGATATCAACAAAGTTGCCCATGGAAAATCACATTCAAAGACATTCTTTATTGAAAATTTAAAATAAAAAGTAGGTATAAATGTTTTGTTGCTTCTTGTGATTTAACATAACTTATAACGTGATAAGTCGCAAGTGCTACTAAAGGTAGGCTTAGGAAATTAAATTCCAAACAGTCTGTTGTCTCAGCTTTAACCCAGGTTTCAGCAGACGGTTAGAGCATAAAAACCACCCTTGTGAAAGTAAACTGAGACCCTTTTGAACACAACCACCCTTTCCTGTATTGCTCTTTGATTAAAAAAAATGCTTTCTTCATCATACATCCTCCATGGCATCTTGGAGGCCCAGTGGGGGGACTTGGGGAAGGGTAAATTGTCCCTCCAATTAGAGTGTTGTCACAAATTTGGTCTTTTCAACAGACTCGTGTTAGGACTGTTACATTAATTTCAACAGCAAATTTCCCAAATTTCAAAGAATGTCCTGACTATTGTCCCCTGAGAGTGAGTCTCCAATTTCCCCCACAACATAATAATTCTGGTGCTTCGCTTGAAAAATAAATATTTGATTAGTTAAATGCCATGATAATAATTCCACTTGTTATGTACAATAGTCTTTTGTTTGGAAAAGGATTTAATCCCACAATGATCTACACGCCTTATACCTTTAGTTTCTGAACCTTCAGGTGAAAATGGCCCAAGTGGTATTTTATCCTTGTGTTCAACTGACAATATCTCCGCTTAGGGTCCTTCAAATTGGATGGAATAAAAGCGAGGATTTAGCTTAGGATCTTGTCTAACACATAAAGTCAAAATATCTTAGAAAAATACACAGTTTATATTTTTCATAATTTTTAGTTTGATTGTATAGTTTTTATTGGGACAGTCTGTATACCAAATTGCACACCTTTGGAAGACGGGCTGTCTTTAGTAAGACGGACTGCCTTTAGCGAGAGTGTTAAGGACAGTCGGTCATACAAATTTAAGGCACTATCACTGATTTGCTAAATCGAAAAAAAATCATCAAAAATTCAGATATTTTCATGTCTGTAACAACTGTGACAACTGTCATATAACTGTCCATACGGACACTTACTACAACACGTAAAAGATTGGAGGCATATCTCTGAAAACTGTTTTCTTCCATTTTCGTAAATTTTCCAGTTGCATAATATAACTTAGGAGTATTCTACAGACTTATCTTTCACTTTTAAGCTACATGGTGAGTCAAAAGTTCAACCAAATGAGCTTTTTTATGAAGAAGCTTAATGGATTTTGACAAATTAATTCCTGTGTAATTAATGGAGGATATACTGCAAATCCCAAAGCTGAACATAAAACCCAAGAATACTCGTTGGGTTACCCTATCGTCTTTCCCATCGGGTACTTTAACTTGCGCAACTTTAACTTTTGAAAGCGTGAATCTATTTTAAAGCCGTATTTTTTATATAAGAGCTAACAATCCATATACTACAGGAATACAGGAAGAAATATGTGAATAGCGCAGTGTGTTTTCTATGAAAACTCAATTTGGTTGTCCATTTTTGTTTTGACTCGACCTGTATTCCTGCAAATTTCAATATTTGGACTGGGGTTAATCGCTAATAGTGTCTTTAACCAAGTGTATTCATCAGTCGTACAACGCCCCAAACGGTTGAATGGGCATTCGGCTTCTCTTGACAAAGGTTTGATCATTTTTATCCCCTGCCTTGAAAAAAGTAAGTAAGTAGGCATAAGTAAGTAAGTAAGTAAGTAAGTAAGTAAGTAAGTAAGTGAGTAAGTGAGTAAGTGAGTAAGTAAGTAAGTAAGTAAGTAAGTAAGTAAGTAAGTAAGTAAGTAAGTAAGGAAGTAAGGAAGTAAGGAAGTAAGGAAGTAAGGAAGTAAGG
>JAMKCH010040326.1:0-13401 GCA_023653785.1 Ophioderma brevispina
AACCCTGGGAATTTGGCGACAATTTGGCGACACCCGTAAAACCACCCGTACCCCATTTTGGTCGAGTACCCCCCCCCCCCCCACCCCCCCCCCCCCCGGGGTTTCCAAGCAGCCCGTATAATTATTATCGTATCCCGATGTATTATTCTAGTTACAAGTTCCTACCCTTTACTGTTTTGCGACACATATACATTGTAGAGAGAGCTTAAAAAACCCTTCACAGATATAGTTTACTATCAGTTACCACTGCAACCGTGTACAAAAATCCTCCATTTTTTTTGAAAACTTGGGGGCGCTCTTCAAAAATGTGTTAATATTTTTGCTTAATGCAATCGGTTGATAGGCTCGCAAACAATAGGACAATGTGAATTGGCGACAATTTGAAAAGCGGCCCTCATTTTGAACCTTTTTCAAAAGATTTTTAACTCTACATGTAACTTCTTTTTTCTTTTTTTTTGGAATTACTAATTCAAAACTAATGCAAAATTTGATCAACGCAAAACGCCTCGCTCATAAATGCTAACTGCTTATTTAAAGGTGCAACGAGGATTTTGGGACACCCATATATTGTGCATAATAGTAGTGATTTCATATAGATAAGACCCCATATACTTTCTTTACCTTGTATTTGGCTACAGAAATACCGTGAAAATGAAAACAAAAGGCGATTTTCATTTACTACTTATTTCCAATATAAAACATAGGCTGACTTTAGTATTTGCTCCAAACGAAATTAGAATTTCACACAATTTTTTTTTCCACCTTTCCTTCACAAAAACAAAACAAGCCTTTCGGCCCTGAGAAGACTTCACATCATAACATTTCCAATTTTATGCTCTAACAACCGCTACCTCTATCCAAAACCGTTACGAAATTCAAATTCCCTACAATGCGAAAAGCAGTACCTACCCCCAATTCGTGCACACTTAATTCTTCTGTCAACACATTTTTGACCAATTTTAATATACAGACATACGTCTGATAACAACTGATTGTGCTACACAAGAATAAACAATGCCAAAAAAGACTGCTAAAATGGCAGGCCAGACTTGAGGTCCGAAGATGACAAGACACTCCTCACTGTTGCTCGTACGAAAGGTCGGTGGGTGACAAGCAATGCGACCCCACACCAGGCCCATTGTTACTTTCGAGAAAGTTAAAAAATTTCACCTATTTCTTGGAGTTGAGCATGTTCTTAAATTGGTTATATTACCCCACATGATTTTTCTTATTTGATTGTGCTGCTGTTTCTTATAGTGTTTATTTTATGGACCATCACTCTTAAATCTATCAAATGCTGTTCGCGTTGTATTAGTGGGGGACTGTAGTGCACAGATCTCATGTGAGTGTGCAAATCTGGATAAAACTGTAAATTTTGGTACACAAGTACTTTATGCATTGATAATTAAAAAAATTGATGGAAGCACTTGCCACACCCTTCTCATGACCCCAGCTTGGAGTTCAAGGTTACACAGAGGTAAAACTGTTCCGATTGTGTTGAAAAGCACCATGATGTTTGTCTGGTTATAAGGATTCCAAAAAGGTATAGTTTATACTACCTATGGCTTATAGTTTTGGAATTATGGGGTGAAAACTGTAAAAATGGTGAAAAAGTCAATTTTGGTTTGTACAGGGGTCAAAAATTAAAAGTTGCTCCATTTTTTGTAAAACGTGGTTCAAGTTGTTGGTTCAGTTCATAGAATGAAATATATGAATAGTTTTGACTATCTTAAGTGTTTGGTTATTAACCAAAATGGAGAATAAAGCCAACAGCTATTGGCAGCTATTGGATTCTATTGCCCTGTGACCTATTTTGTTGGATAACATGAAAACTAAGCATAACAGATAAGGCAAACTATTTCTTATTTCAATTATTTATGCTAGGGAAACAATTTGCACCACATATTACCTGAATCAAAGCAACTTTTAACTTTTGACCCATGTACACACCAAAATTGACTTTTTCACTATTTTTACAGTTTGTACCCAATAACTCCGAAACTATAACAGATAGATAGTGTAAACTATACCTTTTTGGAATCCTTGTAACCAGACAAACAAAATGGTGTACTAACAAACGATGCAGATTAGTCCAGATTTAAATTGGGTTTGTTCACATATTTGCAACAATAAACCATGTGATTGATAGAAAAAGGCTATGCTGGGTCTCAAATTGGCGCTTTTCAAAATGGCCGTCAAATCTAATGACCCAATATCTCCGAAACTATAACCCATAGATAGTGTAAACTATACCTTTTTGGAATCCTTGTAACCAGACAAACAAAATGGTGTACTTTTCAACACAATCGGAACATTTTAAATTTTTTACCCCCTGTGTAACCTTGAACTCCAAGCTTGGGGCCATGAGAGGGGTGTGGCAAGTGCTTCCATCAATTTTATGGATTATCAATGCCCAAAGTACTTGTGTGCAAAAATGCACAATTTTATCCGGAAGCGCACACTCTTTCACTACAGTCCCCTGTTATATTATGTTGTATCAGATCTATAGTCAATCATCGGTTTCTCATCTTCACTCTCAATGATATCATACTTAACGAATAGTACGTTTATGTTTATTTGCATTGTCTTTTTATTTATTTTTTCTTTCTTTCTTTCTTTCTTTCTTTCTTTCTTTCTTTCTTGATTTCTTGATTTCTTGATTTCTTTCTTTCTTTCTTTCTTTCTTGATTTCTTTCTTTCTTTCTTTCTTTCTTGATTTCTTGATTTCTTGATTTCTTTCTTTCTTGATTGATTGATTGATTGTCCAAGTGTAGTCATCGATTGTTTACCATTCAAACAAAACTCAGTTTGATTGCTCAAATTCCACATGATGTCTGGATACAAACGGAATAGAATTCCTAAAAGCCAATTACACCCATGATTAATTTGTATATACCTCTTTCAACATTTCATGGAAGAATCTGAAATTGATTGCTCAAGCCTCTCACCCAGCTAATGAATGGCCGACACAATGTAACTGAAAGACAATGTTATAAAATGAAATGGGTTTCGTTTGAAATCTCGTTCCAAAATTAACAAATCTTAAATTCACACAAATTGAACCCTTGTTTTGACATTTGAATGAAAAAAATATAAGACGGGCACAAATGTCTTTAAAAAATGATAATCGTCTCACTCATGTATAAGTGAGGGTTGTCCAGACCAAAAACAAGACGATCGATAGCATCCTTGTAGTCTTGAACATATATCAGACGACATACTGCTTCATGTTCCCCTCACAAAATAGGAACCACAGACCACAAAAGCCCGAAAAGGTATACACAGCGGAGTAGAGCTCGCACTGAGTGAACATGACGTTGGCATATCAAGATTCAGATTCCATTTATTCAGTCATGAAAGATCGTACTTGACAGAAATGAATAATACAGTATATTAAATAATAATACATAAAGTTCAATTGAAAAACTGTGCTAAAATGAACAGATGAGGGATAGGAATATGCTAGAACCAGTAATGGAACAACCCTATAGGGCTTATAGTTATTCCTGGCCCTGTAAACCATACATGTAAAATATACCCATAGTACAATAATGACACAAGTAGGGGATATATATAATATATTCATAGTAAATATACATAACAAAGAAACAAACAAGACAAACATATATCTATGCAAACAAACAATTAACTGGGAATACATGATCCGGGGACTTGGACAATGACAACTTTTCAAACATGTCTTGCGAGTTATGTAAATGGCTATCGCATAAGGAGGAAGCAGAGTTCGAAGAAGTAGAGGTGAAGAAAGAAAGTACGTAATAGAGATATAATGAATGAGATACAGTGATGATAGAAAAAAATGCACTTGGGGATTAATTATTAAATTGTACTGTTTGATGAAATATTTTTTTCAGTTGAGCCTTTAAAGAAAAAGTATTTTGTTTGTAAAATATTGTGGAATGGATTTGGAGATCATCCAGTTTTGCGGGCCTGTAAATCCTGAATAAAGTGCTTTTCAGAGGAAGATTTTGGAGGGGAAGATAAAGTTTGTCGGCTTGTCTCTGGTGTTATAGCTTTGGATTTGACTGTTTGTTTTAAGAAAGTAATTTCTGAAGTTCGAGGTTAACGATGTTGTGCTAAGTCAAACAGAAAGCTCGCTGTTTAGGTGGTTTTTGCAGTGAGTGAAATAATGGAAAAGTGTGCGTTCTAGGGGTGAGTTTGTGATAGTGCGAATGAACCCCTTTCTTTCCGTCGTGTAGTTTTAGTTTGGTGAGTCGGGAATATAGTTGGAGGTCCCAGAAATGATTTACATTAGCTAATGTATGGAAACTAGTGTGTTGTAAAGTGATTTTCGGTGTAGTCTGGGAAGGTGGTGTTTAACTCTGCAGATTGTAGCAATTGCGTGAGACGCTTTGGTAGCCAGAGTTGAGGGTTTCATTCCATTTTTAGTTTATCGTCGATTGTGATCCAAGAAATTGGGTTGAGTGTACCTGGGAGAATTGTCTGGTTACTGTTGTTATGTTTGGAATTGTGTTGGGTGTTGTGTGTACAGAAAAGCATGTAATACAGTTTTTTCAAACATTGAGAAGAAGTTTGTTAGCGCCGAACCAGTCAGAGTGATGTTTGCGAGGTTCGTGAGTTCATGCGTTAAAAGCGGCATTAATGATAGGTTTGAGAGAAAAATGTTTTGTGTCACAGAGGCTAAGAAGATTTATTTTAGAGTGTGTTAGAGATGTTCAACGAGAATTGGTGGAATTATAATATTGGTTCATCTTCGATGAATATGGCACCCCTGAACCCGGAAGGTCGAAACCCCCACCTGAGCAAGCACCGCCATCGACAATGCTAGAGACATGGCGAATTCAGGGTGCTTTATCTATAGTGTTTGTCTGTCGCTCTTTTACCAACCCTGCCTTGATAGCTCAGGTGGCAAAAGCGCCGTGCTAGTAAAATGGAGGTCGCCTTTTCGAGTCCGGCCAAGCGCACATTTTTTTTCAACACCATGTGGCGCAGGCCTGGTGAAGAATGAGCTAAGTTGCATTTAAGCACAACATCCAGTCGGCCGCGATCGCATAGTGACTTATTCAGACATTGTTGGACTTTTTTGGAGAAATTTTGGTATATAAGTTTTTTTTTGTACTACTATAATATTCCCAAATTCTAAACCTCAATGTGGCTTAATTAAAACAATATGAATTAACTCATTATGGCGTATTTACAACACGTTAAATTGTCCGCATCACGTCGAAAATCTATACTGCGTAGGCCCATAGCATCGTATCTGCATTTTGAAGTATTCGCTACGTCACATAGTGACGTATTTGCGAGATGTTTTTGTTATGTACACGTTGAAATTGTTATTTTGTCGTTTTCACATATTGTGACGTATTTTATTGAACATCGTTTTTCGCATATCTAAATAATTTGGAAGTTGATTAGTTAAATATGTTTGAAATTATTTCGGCGATTTTCCACTAGGTTTTAACGCGGTCTAATGCTCCTTTAACGAAATCGAATGACGTTTTGCTTAATTGAAATAACAATATACATCACCGTTCAATTTTGCACGAAAACGGGTGTCTTTTTTATAAAACGGAACGCGTAAATTGTGAAATTGGTATACTTTTCCACATGATTGGATCAATTTCAAAATATGACACCTGTTATTGACCTTTGTCTCCACCCCCTACGATAACTTACTTTGTTGAAATATTAAGCTTTTCATCTCAATACAAGGAAATATTTACCTCCGAAATTTTAAGCTGTCCATAATACAGCTTTCATCAGCGGAATGACCCGAATTGACCTTAATGTGGCGATCAATAATCGAGTCATAGACGTTAGGAAGTCGGTAGCGCCCCCCCCCCCCCGTCTTTGTTGAGAGAAGGTTTGTTGGCCCTGATGTAAATGGCTTCTTTCACTCCTCTTTCAAAGTAGCGAGGCTCCCTCTCCAAAACAAGAACTTTGTCCAAGTCGACGTGGTGGCCTAACGACTCTATGTGGATATGTTGAAATACCTCGGAGGAGGTGGAGCTTGGGCGGCGATGTTCAAGAAATCTGGTCCTGAGAGAACGTTCAGTCTCTCCAATATACGATTCCTAGCATTTACCTCTTGTGGTATGCCCTTGGCGAGGAATCATATAAACAGGACCAGTGATATCATTCTTCTCTGCAGTCTTGTCCTTCGGTGCTACAAGATATTGACGTAAAGTCCTAGTAGGCTTAAAACAAACCCTTATGCCATGTTTATTAAAGTTCCTACGGAGAGCTTCAGAGATACCTTTGACATAAGGTAGAACAACTTGTCCTTTTGAGGATGACGTACTGTCCTTTTTGTCAGTTGGTCTGGCGGTTTTTTGTTTACCGATTTTATTGAACGCCCATTGAGGGTAACCACGCCTAGAGAGAGCCTGTGTGATGTGATGCTTCTCTTCCACAACTGCCTGAGGGTTAGAGATAACAGTCTCAGCACGATGAAACAATGTTTGGATTACTCCAAACTTGTGGTCCAGGGGGTGGTTTGAGGTAAAGTTCAGGTATTGATCAGTATGAGTTGGCTTGCAGTAGATCTTTATATCTAAGCTGCCATCAGTCTTAATGACTGTCAACGTGTCAAGGAAGGATAAAGATCGATTCTCCTCCCCCTCTTTTGTGAATTTGATTCCTGATCAAGAGAATTTAGATGGTCTGTAAATTCCTGTGAAAAAAAAAAAAAAAAAAAATTTAGTATGGGTATCGTCGACATATCGATACCACCATATGGGTGGGTGGGGTGCCGTGCGAATGGCTATCTGTTCTAATGTTCCATATATAGGTTACAAACAATCGGCGAAACTGGCGACCACATCGCTGCTCCATGGATTTTTGGTAATATGTGCCATTATACGCAAAGTATGTACAACGTAAACAAACCTCAAGAAGTTTGGCAATCTGGACCGCAGATAAGCGTGTTCTGTCTTTCAGTGCATTGTCACTTTCAAGTCTAGACTGGATTATGTGAAGCGCTTTATCCACCGGTACTGACGTGAACAAAGCAGTCACGTCATAAGAACGTAGTTCTTCATCGTCTTCCACACGTTCACCTTTTATGTACTCCGCGAATTGTTGAGAGTTGGCAAGTTAGTCCAACAAGAGGAGAGAGAATATCAGACAGGAGTTTTGCACAGTTATATGTAATAGTACCAATATACTCACATATTATTTATATTCAGGCTTCGAGTGGTTTGTCAATAAATTTTGTATGGTACACTTTTGGTAAACGTCCCCCGGATGCAATACAATATTCTTTTTAATATTGTATCGCATCCGGGCATTTTAGCGAGAAGGCCATTATTGAAACACTATCGTTCGCCAGTTGGACTACAACACTGTCAACCGAGGTTTGGTTTAGTCAGGCCTGATATTTAATAATAATAATATAGTGAATGGATTTTTAGATGATACAAGAATATATTGCACTCGCTAGAAAATATTGTACTCGTCTTCGACTCGTACAATATTTTCTAGCTCGTGCAATATATTCTTGTATCATATAAAGCTCAGTCACTATCTATATAATTATTATGTTCTAAGAATCTTCCATCCATACAAGTCTACAGTAAATAAAATACAAATAAAACCTTGTATTGGTGTCATTTTGTCATTCTTATTAAATTTGCTAGCCAATTTACACGTATTTGTCATCCTCTGACGTCAGAGGTCCCTGGACTCGTCCACATGTCTCCTGGACTCTTCCATTTCCGCCTTACCTAACCTCTGATTGGCTGATCAATTTTGTTGTTTGCAAGCACAAAGCAACTTTGGCCAAATCAGCCGATCGAACGAAACAACAGGTTTTTTCTCAATGTGAAAATATCAGTTACAATTTTGTAACATTTTTCTCCTCCCTAAAGTTATTCCTAGACCTTTACAATAAACAACTGATTACATTTATTAACATCTTCTTCAAATTTAAACAGTTACGATATTTTGCCCTCCCAAAATCCAACATTTACCCCAAAAATTAGCGACCTTTTTAGTGAACCACCAATTTCTAGAAACGCTACTCACTAACTTGGCAAATCAGAAATGGCGACTTTTGGTGGTGAACACCACTCAAAAACTCTTTTTCCATCAAAAACTAGGAAGTCAAAGTAAATGTAGTTAAAGTTACTTCAAGAACATGGAGGTACATATATTCCACTCATAAAGAACAAAAATTGAGGTAAGATGCAAAACAGGCCACATTAAATGCGGAACCCAAAAGATCCGTGAATTTCTTGTTTTGGTAATCAAATGTAGCACGTAAAAGAACCTGCCATCTACAACATAGCATGGCAGAATGTGTCCGTTTTTCTTCAAAAAATAATCCCCCAAATCATTGAGGCTTGACATTAACAATGAATCTTTATGATCTGGGCTATGACTGCATCATTATCATAGAACAAAGTAACTGCACGCTAGCCTGCCTTAGCTTACTTAGCCCTGTGACCCATCCATGTTGACTGAGGCGTACCCTGCCCTGGGGCCCGAAGTTGCACTTGAAGTTGAACTGGCCCTGCTTTTTCGAATTTTGGATTTATACTGGGATCTATACTACTGACACTCTAAGTAGTAAAGAACCTGAAAATAAACAATCAGCCAGTTTACAGAGAACACTGCGATAAATTGAGCAACTAGCTAGCCCCCTAGGGCTACCTAAATTAACACAAATCCAAATTGGTGTAAACTCTTATCCAAACTTCAAACTGGTCGAAACACACGTGCGTAGGGTGGACTTGCTGAGCCCAGGAACATCTCCCCTGTTTTCGTGATGCGTACTTGTCGAGCTGCGCCGAACCCTCCGCGTTAGCTTGTGCGCTTACAGAGGTGTGCTTATCCTCCGGCCAAGGTATTTTTATCTCACTGTAGTTGTTGTTTGTTAGAAAAATCCTGAAGTCGCATTCAATTTGGACTGAAAGGGCCCACTTTCAGTCAGGAGTGCTAGATGAATCTCAAGACAGTTGGTAAAACTGTATTGAGTCAGATTCTTAGAACATAATAATGATAATATTGGATGGCTTCTTTCGGGTAATACTGAATATTTTGGATTCACTATATGAAAATATCGGATTCGCCAATATCGGATTCGCCGTTGGCTCATCCGATATTGGCTCATCCGATATTTTCATATAGCTCATCCAATATATTCTGGTATCACACTCAAGTCATCCAATATTATATCACTATGAGTCGGAGCGGGATGTCTTGTTTATGCACCTTGGGTAACCCATAAAATTTAGGTGGCGATTCAGCTGGGTATAGTCTGCGGTATTCCTCCTGTTTATACCCCCTTCCTTTTCCAAGTCTTGAAGTACAGTCACAAGTCCCTTTTTGTACTTAGGGGTAAGGTCTTTGGAACCCAAGTTTTTGTACGTTGCTGTGTCATTGAGGAGTTTTGATGTTTACAATGTAGACTGAATCGAAGATGGTTGCGATACCGGGCGATCTTTTGTCCCGTTTTTTCCAAATGTCTGATGTTAGTTAAGCAATCCTTGCCTCATTCACTTCGAATATTTGCATGAAAGTTCATATGTATTGGTAACTGCTATGTTGAAATATTAAGCTTTTGATCTCAATACAAGGAAATATTTACCTCCGAAATTTTCAGCTGACCATACTACAGCTTTCATCAGCGGAATGACCCGATTTGATCTTAATGTGGCGATCAATAATCGAGTCATAAAGTTCTTGTTTTGGACAGGGAGCCTCGCTTCTTTGAAGGAAGAGTGAAAGAAGCCATTTACATCAGGGCCAACAAACCTTCTCTCAACAAAGACGGGGGGCGCTACCGACTTCCTAACGTCTATGACTCGATTATTGATCGGCACATTAAGGTCAAATCGGGTCATTCCGCTGATGAGAGCTGTAGTATGGACAGCTGAAAATTTCGGAGGTAAATATTTCCTTGAGGGTATTGAGATCAAAAGGTTAATATTTCAACATATCAGTTACCAATACAGATGAACTTTCATGCAGATAACTCACTTTCTTTTGGTAATGTTGTACATCCCCCGAATATGATAACCAAAATCAGTTGAAATCCGCTTCTTTAAAAATTTTCACAGGATGCGATTAGACTTGCATATAGCAAAACTTTAAAACTGGTTTTTTTGAGGGGGACCTTCTCCTCGACGACCAAGCTGGTTACACGCCTGGTGTTTTGTGTCTTTTAACACTTTAATTGAAGTTCATCAAATGCAATAAACATACAAGTTTAGCATGTAATTTTAAGACATACAAATGGGTATTACAGAGAGAACAAATTTTAGAAGGTAACATTGTCAGGAGCATATAAGTATGATATTTACCTTTCACCAATTGACCATACACCCTTTCTCGTAGGTTTGACCTGATCTCGAGCTTTTTACTATAACTCGCCCATCCATCACAACACTCTCGCAACTAGTTGAAGGTTCGAAAATCCTTGACACTAGACTACAACCCAGTTCATTGTTATATGTGAGCCCTGTTCAAAAGTAATTGATACATGGTACTCTAGCTGTATAAGAAAAGTGACACAAAGCACAACGAAATTTAAGCCTTGGTGCCAGTCCACCATGGCCATTCAGCCAATTGTGAGGTTTAAATTTAGCTTTTTGCACCCAGAGATTTTCGGCACTAGAGATAGGCCTAGATTCCATGTGTTGCGTCTGGCCAGATGAAAGGGGCTAGCTGTACATTTATAGATGTTGTGGCGCCTCCCCCGGGGCGCATGGGGGCATGATGGGTAAAGACATGTGCAAATCCAAAATGCATGGATATCTCATCAATATAAAATTCCAAATAACTATCCAAGGGCCATTGGGTTGTTTGTTGAGGCATGCTGAAGGATTTTTCAATGACTGTTACTGTCTTGAAACTGTTTTGATGTTGCACATAATTTTGTGTTATGCATCCTGTTCTGGAGAATGATTACCCATACGGAATGCATCCTCTCACCTACTGATTTTGCGGATGTTTTTTCACTCTTACATCATCATGAAATATTTGCGTAGTGGTATCGCCACGTTCAACCACCCTTTGGTACGGCATTCACAATACTTTTCGTCTTGTACAAGTGTATTCATTTGATACGGTCCGATCCGGCCTATACCCGTCTTTTTCGAAAAAAAATTAAATAAATCTAATTAGTATGTTGATTACCAGTAGTGCCTAAAATTATTAATTATAGGAAGATGAAAGAGGAATGAAAATAATATAATTGCGCCCTTTTGGGGGTCGAACCGTTCATCGCAGGGTCTCGGGTCGAGAACTCAAGCCACTGCGCCAGGCGGGTTTTTGTTTTTAATGGTGAAAATTAAAAACTACCTACTTAAATAAAGCCAAAAAATTCTAAAAAATTTACACTTTTAATCGCTTAGCGAATAATGATTCTATTGTAAATATAAACAATTACTCCCAAATCGGTCAAATTTGGTATAAATTTGAATAGAAAAGATTTGCTTGGGTGACGTTTCCCAAGCATCCGAATGCTTCCGACGACACTTAATCATGTGGTCTAACATGTAAATAGTATCGACATCATTTGCCCCCCCCCCCATGCCTCACCCCCCACCCTATGCATCATCGGACGTCACGGGTCATTTAACTAAATCATAAAAAGTCACTTTTTAGACATGCAATGTATGCTGTTCGTATGTGTTTGTCAGCGTTTCCAACCTGTTGAAACCAATGTAAGGCGTTCCATTCGATACAATTTTAAGAATGTTTGGCTACATTCATAGGTATCTGGGGCGTTTTAGGTCATTACCTGGTATTTCACGACGAAACATTTGAGAGAGTCCTGCAAAGCCTCGTCGTGAGCTACAGCAACCTACGGCAGTCCGGAAACATAGGGCGTCAAGCAGGCCTTCTGGATCAGTGTAATGAGTAGGGATATATAGGTGCCAAGGCAGTGGTTATCTTAATTGTTGGAAAATATACCAGGAGTCGCTACTACCATGTAGTCATAGAAAAGGTTTGCAGCCCTAAATTAATACTTCGTACATGGAAATTTATCATGCCAGATTTCTAAGGTTTTACCTCGGGTGAAAATCAAACAAACAAACAACAAACACGGTTATGCATGTTTCGTTTCCTCTTGGCAAAAATACACCTTTGTAGTGTGTTACGAAAAGTGGCCCAAAAAATTTTGCCTCAAAAATTGTTACTCTATGAAATCTTTATATTCTATTCGTGCAGTCTGTATGTATTGCAGTACAGCTAATATTTCCCCCGATGAATGAAGTTCGGAAGGGCCACTACAAAATGGGTCCCGGCTCCTACGTATGTCCGTATGTGTTTCTCCGTGATATAAAAATGTTAACCCTGTGGATCCTTTGGGCAATTGTTTGGATTCGATAGGGAAGCAAACTGAGTGTTTTGTAGGAGGAGAAACCCCCTGCTAACCATTGTATTCATTCCCCCGTGGTTCTTCCCCGGGGTCTGTCAACAGTAGGATAAAAGAGAGAGTCAATACTGCACAGAAAAGGTCAACATTTGGCCATAGTTTTTCTCGCATGAGCTAGAGTACCCAACTTGTTGTATATGAAGGAAGGCACAAGCGCACCACTAATACACGTAATCATTCTGAGGGTCACCTCACTTGGATAATTATATTGTAGGCGAGCACAAGCCCCTATACAAACATGGAATTCATCCCCTAGGATCCTGCCCGGGTCTGTAGGGGGGGTGTGGAATTTGAAATATTTAAAAAGACCATTTCCATGCGTTAAAGTGAAAAATTTGGTCATATCTTTTTTCTAGATGAAGCTCGAAGTAGCCAAACTTGGGGGTATATTGTAGGAATACACATGCCCTACTCTAACAGTAATTCATTCCTCGGGTCCTCTATGGGTCCGACAGGGGGTGTGGGTTAAGTTAAAAAAAGTAAACATTTCATAGAAAAAGTCAACATTTGGCAATATCTTGGGGGTGCTTACATTTGACCTGAGTTTGACCTTTTAGAGTTTTTTTTAGAGAGTATGATGGAGTCATCGAGAGTTGTTTTTAGAGTAATGTTTTTGGGCGGGTTGGTGATGATGGGTTCATGGATGGGTTGATTTTAGAGTATTTTTTGGGGAGTTATTGATGGAGTTCATCCAACAGATTAGGTTACAGATAACTTATAGGCAAAATGGTTGCCATTATTTTGGTGCTTTCGAGGACATTGCATGGTTTTAGGGTGGTCTCTATAGTGGGCCAGCGTGTGAGGAGGTGGCCAGAATACGGGGGTGGGGTGGTCTTGTGTACACAATAAGTTATCACTTCAATGTGATCCTGACCGTCCGCAGGGGGACATTCTTTTTACGCATCACGTAAATCGAATTTGCCTTGTTGATACGTGGTAATCAGGGTATGATGATGTATATTTTTTACTAAGCAAATTGCTGGCGGGAAGATTTGGATTTTTAAGAAATAAAGAAATAAAAGGCGTAGATT
>JAMKCH010040327.1:0-13307 GCA_023653785.1 Ophioderma brevispina
ATAAATCTATAAAATTGCTTGCCGAAGGTTGGGGGGGATACTTGAGACATTATTCTACAAGACACTATACTGCGCAAGGCTTGCTCTAAAGGTATGCCAGGACCATCAAACAAAAGCAGCATCAGAAAGAAGTCACGATTCTACTCTTGCATCTTTACTTGCCGGGGTTTTATTAAAGTCTGCGACAAACGCTCTCACAGAAGGAATTGACATCTTCAAGAGCAGTTGTAAAAAAGAATGGAACTGGAAAAACCAAAAGACAAAGAGAACAGGAGCAAACGCGAAAATATCAGGGGGGAAAACTTGAGTTGAAGTTAATTAATTATTTTCAAGAACATTGTGCCACAACTAGGGACGTGAGAACACAAAAACTGGTTTATAAGTGAGAAAAATTGATTTCGGAAAACTTATATACTCCCCGGAGGCCGTCACCTTTGTAAATGCTCGAGTATGCCCGCTGTCTAAGCTTTTATCGGAGTTAAACCGGACGGGTCAAAGGACGATCGTGGAAGCTCTACTATTGCGTCCAAAGCTGCCACGGTTAAAATAATTATAAAAAAAACGATATTTTAATGGCAACTGGGACCACAAGCACAGTTATTGGCACGTAGCGAGTCCAATTGCCAGTGTAAAAATCTTTTGTTTACGGCCATTTTTAACAGTGGGGTAGATTAGACAGTAGTAGGGGTAGACAGTACGGAAAACGACAGATTTGACGTGCCCTCTAATTTGGAATGTTACATTTCCCGTATCATGTGCTTTATTCGTTAAGGATGATCAGCGATTCTCGATGAAGGCGCCCTCAATTTTAAAACAAATTGAGTTTTTTGCATTACATGAATGCTTGTCAGTTATACTAATCCTGGTAAAATAGCCTAGCTGAAATCGAAGTCCTTCGTATGGATAAATCACAACTTTGTTTTACAATTCTGACCGGGTTGTCACGAGCGAGCCAGTCCTAGCCATTTAGAGTCCGTCGGACACTGTGTTTTGAGTTTCACAGTCCTAGGAACATATGTTTGAATTAGGAGTCCCAGAGGACACTCAAGTTTTGATTTGCAGTGTCCTAAGGACTTATCTGTAATACCACACAGTGTCCTGTGGACAAAGGCAATACAAAGAAGCGTCCTAGGACATTTTGTCTAGTGGGACTCTGAGAATTTCATTAATTACACCAATATCCGCGTACTAAATTTTGAGGGTCCGGGGAGTGCGTGTACTAGTTTTGAGTGTCCCATGCAGTTGAATTCCCAGTCCTAGGCCATAGTTTAAAATTGGGGGTCCTATGGATACTAAAGTTTCGATTCTCGTGTCCTGGGACTCTCGGTAATGGACACGCAAGTGTCCAATGGAATACATGTAATAAACGAAAGAGGTCCTAGGACATGTGCAATTAGTGGGACGCTAAAGTTTATTACATTACACCAATCTTCAGGGTCCCTAAAATTTGAGGGCGGCGGAGGTTCGTGTTTGGGCTAATTGTGGAGTGTCCCATGCAGTGGTTTCAAATGAGTATCCCATCACAATTGAGTGTCTGCTTGTGCAAATGGCACACCATTACATCCCTAGAAGATTGTCTTTAATGGGGCATTTGAAATTATTATTTTGCGATGCTATAATAACATTCATAAGAATTCAGCATCATGGTACGCACCAACATCAATTACAATTGCACTAGTTTCAAATGGCGACTAAAAAGCAAAAGTTAGCCGTCACGATCAAGAAAGAACGAGAAACTGTAAAAAAAAAACAATGTTGGAGTTTGGAGGTAAACAAGCTCATCAATGGAAGAACATACTTCCACAAGAACATGGGAACGCTTTGGAGGACGAAAGGAATGGAGGAGCAGCATTCTGAATGTAGAATCGTGCAGCGCTTTTGTCAGTTTGGGGCTAAGGACCATAGATGAGTCTTTAACGGGTTTGAGCAGTATCGGGTGTAAAACAAAATGGTTGCCTAGCCAGAAAGAATCGACATGATTGGCGTCTGCTCAGTGATAAGAATGACCTCCAAGAGCAGTCAATAATTGAGGTACGCAACATCACAACCCTATTAGAAGATTGTACTGTATCTTGCGTCCAGACCAAATTGGAAAAAGTGATTCCATTGGGAGACAAGAAGAGAATACGTCATTCAATGATGTGAGGTCACACTCATGACCTTCAGAACGTCAAAAAGAGGACAGAATCCCAGCTGCTACCTATCTCAACAAAGACTTGCAGGAAGGAAATGTGTACTTTTTGGTTGATCGACAAGTGTAAAACTGTAACCAATATCAACAAAGAAAGATGTTGCAACAGGCCTCCAAGTCCCACTTCTTTGTACAAATATAGTGACATGGCCATCTCTTACCTTGGCACATCTACATCAGTAAATGCCCTGTATTGCCTCCTGTGATTTACCAAAATGGCTTTTCTCTAAAACTGCCAGTCAGCGACGAGGATTGCTCCGTCGAGCTGCCACCTTATGTTGAGACAACTGATAAGATGTTATAATAAAACCCAGGTTCGATCCACACATGGAATATGAAAGCTCAGCATGGTGTGGAGCAATGCCCACTTCACTATTCCAAATCCAAAAACGAGATTTGCAATCAAGTAACCCTGCCATTTCCATCATTGGTATTCCGAGGTGAGCTCGACTTATCAATCAACTACTGGTCATCGCAGGGCAAGTCGGAATTGTCCTGTCACCTTCTTTTCAACCGAGATGTTTTAGGACAACACCAGATCTCTCAGCCAGCTGCTACCCGAGCGTTCAGTTGATCCTCGCTTAGGCGCTCAGTCATTCTCATGCCTTGATGTGAACGTCCCAAGGGCCAACGTGGCCCTACCACAGAAGACATTTCTCCACATTCTCTGTTAGGTTGGAATGACCTTCCTGCTCATGTAGCATCAAACAGCAGGACTTGCAGAGTTTTAAAAGGGAGGTTAATCACTATCTTGGGCCAATCGTCAGCGTTACTAATAGCTAACTGCGTTATGCTTGATTAGCCTTAAAATAAAAAAGTACAGTTGAAGAGAAACAGGCACAAGTTTATACCGTCCGTCTATTCTAGCCATTTTAGGGTTGAGGTTACCACCCCCTGGAGTTTCCTTATCAAACATGACAATACTTCCAAATAAAATTGATACCGCTAGATAGCTAGATGATCTTCTTTCTATTGCATCAAAATAAGTAGACACATCCAAAATATGACCGTCACTATGAGTCATAAGTACAAGCACGGTATGAAAATACTGGATATGGGATGCCACGGATAATGGGTATTACGATTTGAAGGCTACCAAAAGTATAGCACTAAACTCTCTATTTATATAAATAGTAATTTGCATTCATTTAGAGCCAAAACCACATGGGGAATTTGATGTTCCTATTTTTTTTTCGTTTCTACACTGTGTGTGTCTATGGAATTGAAAATTTTGCTGCCCTTTGCGAATTATGACACGAAAAGGAACCGCAAATACCAATGGTAATTATAATAAACTATTGGCGCCCCATATTCGGTAGATGGGAGAGAGAGAAGCTTGCTACGAGGAAGCTGAAAGAGACATGCATCAAGGTCTCAGGGGATGAGCTCAGCAACAGATTCAAGGTAGAAGAGCAAGCACACGCAAAAAAAAAGCAAAGATTATCAAAACTAGCAAACTTCAAAGAAACGGCAGACCCATAAGGAAATACCCAATAAGGGAAAAGCTACAAAACTGATACAACCACTTATTTTTAGAAATCCCCGGAATTTGCTACTGATTGTTTTGAAAAGCGGACTCCCAACTTAAGCCATATATTTTATCTCAATACCAGACGGATTTCCACTCGACCAGGAGGAGTTCAAGACGGTAAGATTCTCTTAAGAAAATCAGAAGAAACGACCGTTAGGGCGGAGAGATGGACTTACAGGTGAGGAATGGAAGCGGGTGAGAAGATTCTACACGGAATTATTCTTAATTTTGCCAAAACGGGCTATTAGCCATTAATTTAAGAAAGCCTTTGATAACACTCATCGATGTAAATGATGAAAATGCAAAGGCACATGGTAACCGAATGTCATCCGAAACAAAAGGCTATAAGTGATCAAACCTCATGGTGGAACTAACCTATGTGAAATTTATTATTTCTTATTACGATCCAGAGCAGAAAGCCCCACAATCCCATGCAACACTAGTTAATCACCAGGGTGCAACTGTCATTTGCACTCTCAAATTCCATTGAATTCTGTAGGAAATAGTGTGTTTGAAATCTGCCTTATCTCTGCTGGTAGTCAGTCGATAGTAAAATGAAAGACCTCTGGGGATAATAGACTTGATATACATAATAGGCATTAACTTGTTTTCCTTATCGAATGAGGTTTGGAATATGAAAATAACAACTCAAATATCCCTCATAAATTGAAGTTTACTGTTAGAATCTGTGTACTGTCCGTTACTTAATCCTAATATCTACGCTGAGTTAACCACAAAGCATGCAATGTATGATGGGACATTCTGAAATCATCCTCTGATTACGCCCTTAGAATAGCCACATATGTAAGGAGGGGGAGCTGTGCTTTCAGCTATAAAATAGGAGGAGGAGTAGATGATTAGGCATAAAGTAAACTACAGATCTCGACTTTAATGACGACATTGCACTACTGTCGGGGGAAAATCCACCAAGGACAGAAGTTGAAAGATCGTCTTTTTCTTTCAACTGTTGAGTCAGTGATATCGTATGGCTGTGAACTTAGCCTACCTTGCAAGTTACAAAAACAAAACTCCAGATCGCACCTTCCAGATAGCACCTTCACTAGAATGGAAAGAGCTGCCTTCAACACACGATGGCAACAACACATCATCAACAAGGAATTAAACCCAGATATGCCAAACGTGTCAACCAAACTAAGAGAAAGAGGGACCCGCTGAAGAGCCACTGATTTAGGATCAGTGACAAATTAGTATCAATTAGTATATTTGGACTTCCAAACATATATAGATCGTTTATTTATTTGTAAAAGCTCACTTACATAGACATTCTGAACACATGACACCGGACATGAAGAGGATGAAATGAAAACTGCAATGCTGGACAAGAGAGTACAGAAAGCCATCACGATTGAGAAGCTCACTCGACCTGACTTAAGCATAGCAAACATGTAGGAGGAAAATTTGGCAAATGGCGAAGTGTCATTGGGTCAGTTGGTAACTGAATTAACTGATAATTATTCAAGCGGTTACGGACGACCTTTTAAAGGGATAAGCGGTATTGCTAATCCGACACATCCAAAAAAAAAAAAAAAAAAATCACAAATCATATTTTTTGTTTTTGTTATTGAAATAGATATGCGAACATAACCTGGAAGTGGTTTGGCTTGAAATCCGTGTATTAAAGACAAGCGTACTTTTGTATAATCTGAGTTCTGTCATTTCTATACGTTGTATCAAAATTCCGAGACCTTGAAATAAAAAAATCCTTTCCGTTTGAATATCCCAGAATTTTATAAGCTTGATATTGTGCCCATGGACCTGCCAGTTTGACCTCTAAGCACAACATATTGATCTTTGGTGGGTTAAACCACCATCAGCTGTTTAGTGTATATTTTTAGAAACCATCGCTCTATGTCTATTTGTGGGAGAATGTATGGCATATTTCCTCAACTTTCTTCATTGTTTTTGTTCAACTATTTGTTGGTTTGTTTCTACATTGAGCATTTTATATGGGAGCGCCTGCACCACTTATTTCCACATTTTTCTGGCTAATCCCTGTAACTTTGTCATAACTGCCATGCCCAACTGGTATTGGACCACCGGAAAAAATGGAGCAAATTGCAATGGATCAACTGAGACTGTCCAAAAGAGAATTTTACCAAGTGGGATGGCCCAAAATGGAATTGAACATCAACACATTTAAATATTCTCTTTTTGTCAAACGTGTAATATTTGGTTAAAAATGATGTAAGAGCTTAACATTTGTAAACATATTTATGAGTGCACGTTTACATGTATCCCGCCCCTTTATCATTCGCGAGTGCTACTAATTATGCAATAAAATGTGGATACCGTGATACACATCATTATCGTATAGTCGATATTTGTACTGTAAAATACCTGACAATGAGTTGCCAGCATTTACCGTAAACTTTAACGTGTTTACCGTAATGTTTACGGTTTTTTAACCGTAACACTTATTTTTATGTTTGGGTTTACGGGTATGTTCACCGTAAATTATGTAACCGTAACCTTGCATGTCAATACGCGCAAATTATTTTAACGTTTCATTGTAAAAATACGGTGGACCTTTTTTACATAGAAGGATGCAAATAGCTGGCGCAATCGGTTCCATTAACCGCTCTAACATCTAAAGTTTTTTTATTCTTGAGTTTTAATGAACCACCATTTCTTTAGAAGATGTGGCTATTTAACATTTTTCTATAATAAATCCGTCAATTTTTTTCAGACAATAGTGGGGCTTGACGTTAACGTTTTTCTGCAAATACTAACCTCACACAACCAGTAGTCTGTTGGACAAATTCACTTTGGCCATGTTCTTTTTTCAACATACTGTAAACACGGAATTTTAACTATTAACTTAAAGTGCATCGAATGCCCAACACGAGGATACTCAATGTCGGTACAGCTGAACGTGGGTCAATAAGGGGTGAAATTCATGAGTATTGTCCTCAAATCTGCTTTATAGATTCAATTAATGCAAATAAAATACATCACTTCGAAATGTAACTAGCGCGTTTTGAGACTTTTAAAGCAGTTTCCAGATGAAAGGAAGACATCGTGCACATCTACACCCAATATATTTGATTCTTAGTTAGGTAGTAGTATACCTATACTTTTTCATCTACACTGTCTCGCGAACGCCATTTTGTCAATTCGATTTATTTAATCACGCAAAAAAATTGCTAATACATTAAAACTATATTGCATTTATTTGGATCAGCACGAATACGGTAATATGATAACACTTGAAAGTTTAACTATTAGCATGTAAATTATTTTAACACGCAAAGATTGTTAATGAGTGAGCAACACTTAACATTACATTGATGGCGTTCATCTTCATTAACGCCTGTTATACAAATCACCGCTCTGTGTTTACATTTCCATAGTTGTGCGTTTATATAGAGTAAAATAAATATTTTTACCATACAAACTGTTTTATCCCTGTTTAAAAATCGATATTGATGTTTAATCATATTCACATCTCTTCATTTTTTGTCAAACCCCGTTTATTCTCTCTTTGGAACTTGCCCTCTGTCCATGATTAAAACACCGCTCGTCAAATACCGAATGCTCACTATCAAAATTTTAAAAAGAAGAGTTTTTTTTTTAAAGTTTTAAAAATGGAAAAAGACAATAAATTAAATTTCCAAAAGAGGAGTAATAAATACTAATAATAAAAATAAAAAAGAAAAAAATTAAATTAATAAAATAATTCTAAGCCCGCCAATTATTAAAGTGGTGCAAACAGGACTTGAACCTAATATCACGTTTTCAACATACATGCACAACAAATACTATCACAAACCTGGTCGTCTGAAGATCTGAACCACTAAGCCACATCGGACTGCTCGATTCGGCCTGCGTTTAAGTAACAATACCTTTCAATTAAAGTACGAGAAGCATTCTTTATGCTTTGGGACCCTACAATCCCACCCACAGTGTCCTAGGACTACACATCACAGTTTCGAATCCTGGACACTACATCATCAGTACCACAGGTCCATAGGGCTTTTGCGTCATAGCACAGTGTCCTAGGACGCGTCCTGAGAGGACCGTGAATTTTTGCGAATAATTGTAACGAATTTGAGAGTCCCCCAAAATACGAGTCCGGTCGCACTAAGTAAAATTTATTTTTATTTATCTAGAAGCTCTGTGTCCTAGGACATACAGTTCTATCTTGATTAAAGGTTTCTGAGACTGGGGCGGTCCTACGGAAACGCCCATCTCCGAACCTAGAGTCGCTTGAACTTTCTGTTATGTAGGACTCTTAAATCCTCACACCGGGCTTTTTGGTTAATAAGCCAAGACTTTTGGCACTGTTATGCACACCGTAAATTTTTACTTGCATGGAATGAAAAATCCGTTCAACTAAACTTTGGAATTGGCTTTAGGTGACTATCTAGTTCTAGTTGACATTTTAATAAATACACCAACATTATATTCAAAAATCTCTGAGTCTCCTTTAAGGCTCCTAATGCATATACAAATCGCAATTCGACAGTTTCGAAACCCTGTCGATGTGTCCCTTAAAGCCAACTTCATTATTGTTCAATTTAACGATGTGTTTTTTATTCTTTATCTTATATATATGTCGAGACAAGAACAAATGTCGATTTTATATATGATCATTACAAGTTTTTATTCAAACATATTTGAAGCGCGTTTAAATGTTTCCTATGAAAAAACATCAATGTGGCTGTCCCATGTTCCTTGCGCAGGAGTCCAATCAGCTACGTCCAGTCAACAATAGGTTTACTCTTTGGAGAGAAAGTCTGATCGGATTTGTAACTATTATAAATTTGATCCCATCTGTTGAGAAGATATCCTATTGACTGGTTTAATCCTATGTTATTTAGTAGGGAGGTATTAGTATTAAGTAGGTACAATCAAATAACTCCATAACAATGCATATCTGACCCCGATTCTGAAACGCCACTAATTTTGGTAGACTTTTTCATATGGAAGTCCCCCTGATGCAAAGAGGTATTGCATTTATTCCGTCAAGCTCTACTGTACAGCATCATACAGGCAATACGGAATCAATTGTAATACCATCATTTGCATTCCATGGGAACTTCTATATGAAACGTCTACCCGAATTTTATATCTTGAATACAGAGTTGTCCGCGAGCAACACCAAATGTTGGTCAACGCAGGTAGTTTCCAAAAAAAATTATTACTGCTGTCCATGGCACTCGGGTTGAATACTGATAGTTTAAATAACGGTCTGTGACCACTTTCGCAAACTTTAATAGAGAGTTAATTAAAAGAAGCGCAATGATAAGTACAGTTTGTTATGTTTCCCGTGGGAGTTTTGTGCCAAATTGATTTTATGAGCTATACGTTATGTCAATTTGTGGGTGCTGATTTCAAAAATCTTAGGTGTCCATTTTTTCCACCACGCCTTCAGTCCGCCATTTTGGATTTCAAATGCCGTCATTATTAACCAGTATTTTTGTCCTATATCCGGCTTAGATCACAATAGAGGAGTAAAATGGTGGCAATCCCATGTTTGTGATACCAGGGATTCCATGGAAAGCACCGTCTTACTTGTACCTGGATTTTGGTTTGGCTGCCACTTGAATGTCAAGGCCACCGTTTTAAATTATGTTATGTCCTATATCCTTGCGTGTGAGCAACGTGGAAGAGTACCGATGGCAATACCCCATCCAGCACTGGCTTTACTTTGTTATCTAATTTAAGCTTTGCCCGACATCTTTGGATTTCAAAATGGCTGCCATATCCTAATACACTTGTTTGTTAAAATCTCAGGATACCAGTACAAAGCAGTCCTACAATGGTAGCATGCATTACTATGAATGATAATTCCAATCCTGCATGCCCAAGTATTTTCAAACTCAGCCGACCCATGGAAGATTTTCAAAATGCCCGCCACTCTAGACAATTTTTATGTTTTTCATTAATAATTTATGTCAATGACATGTAACCAAATATCAGTGTATAAATTACAGATTTCTACTATTTTTTAAACACTACCTTTGATAAATCCTGACCTCAGTGATCTTGGTTTTCCCTTTTCATTACATGAAAGATGATTTTCACCATACTGCGTTATTTCGAAACTTGTAATTGAGGTATAGGCATTAATTCAATAACATTTTCGTGAAGCAAAGCATTAATACTCTCATGTTATTCACTTTTTTGAGACACCAAACACAAACTTTTTATCATGCAAACTTGACTAAAATGCGTATAGGATATATATTTATATTATATATATATATATATATATATCCTAAAATCACTAAAACCCACTTTTCACCCACTTTTCCAAAATTTGGGCAAAATGCCCTCCATTTCAGTCGAATTCATCGCGGCCATCCAACCAGCCGTAACAGGCCGAAAGCTTCAGCCACACCACAACTCCTTAACTCTAGCGGTCACTTTCAGGTAAATACTAAGGAAGCGGTTACCCTGGACTTGAAGTTTTCATTTTTGAAAAGTCCTACATCGTGGCCCGGCTAGTGACTTTTCACTGAGATCACTTAAAAGATCTATGGCGACTTTCGCTGAAGAAGGAAGGGGTCAGTCGGCTCTTGCTGTAGTTCATTTTGAAGTCTACATGCCGTGGGCCGGATAGGTTATTTTCACATAAAGATCTAGGGCGACTTTCCGCTGAACCAGGAACGTTCCGCTCTGGACTTAGTTCATTTTTGAAATGGCTATGTGACATTCCACCCAAGGTTCGCTAGTCGATCTAGTGTGATTTTCAGCTGACCAAATGAAGTGGGTACGCTACTGGAAAAATCTCGCTGTCCCCCCCCCCCCCCCCCCCGTTGCCCTCTACGTCCAACTTTTCCACCCAGAGTTTGGTTCAAATCTAGAAGATTTTCCCCTGACCAAGAAGCGGTAGCGCTCTGACTTAGTTCATTTTTAAAAGTCCTACATGCCGTGGCCCGGCTAGTGACTTTTCACTAAGATCACTAAAAGATTCTAGGGCGACTTTTCTGCTGAAGAAGGCAGCAGTCGCTCTGAACTTAGTTCATTTTTGAAGTTACATGCCGTGGCCCGTCTATGTACTTTTCACTGAAAGATCCACTAAAATACAGGGCGACTTTCCGCCGAACAAGGAAGCGGTCCGCTCTGGACTTGGTTTCATTTTTTGACAAGTCTACATGCCGTGGCCCGGCAGGTGACTTTTCACTGAAAGAGCACTAAAAGAGCTAGGGCGACTTCTGCTGAAGAAGGAAGGAGTCCGCTCTGGACTTAGTTCATTTTTTGAAGTCTACTGCCGTGGCCGGGCTCAGGTGATTTTTTCACCAAAAGATCTAGGGCGACTTTCCGCTGACCAAGGAAGCGGTCCGCTCTGGACTTAAGTTTATTTTTGAAAAAGTCTACATGCCGTGGGCCGGCTAGGTGACTTTTCACCAAAAGTTCTAGGGCGACTTTCCGCTGAAGTAGGAGCGGTCCGCTCTTGGACTTTGTTCATTTTTGAAAAGTCTACATGCCGTGGCCCCTAGGTGACTTTTCACCAAAAGTTCTATGGCGCCTTTCCGTTGAACAAGGAAGCGATCCGCTCTGGACTTAGTTTTTTTTCTGAACTCGACCTTGTTTTTTTTCTTAACTCTGGACTTAGTCATTTTTGAAGTCTGGATGCACTACCCACCCCCCCCCCCGGAGCCCCCCCCCCCCCCCCCCCCCCCCCCCGCCCCCCCCCCCCCCCACCCCCCCCCCCCCCCCCTCCTATAGTACTACGTTCTGTTCGCGGCCACTTTTCTATTCTTAGAGCACTTCATAGCGATAGCCCTCAGATACTTAACCTCAAATGACTTGTGCGAGTCATTTTGCCAGAAACCGGGCATGTACGCACTCTCTAAAACATTAGATATGAACTCCTTCAACACCTTATCCTATATAGGTTTCCCGGAAACCGAACGGTGGCCACCATTTTCTTGCGGACTCTACGGGTTGTCTCCGGTCCAATAAATAGGTGATTTTCCGCTCGGCCCAGCTAAATTGGTGCCGTGGCCCGGCCCACTTGACAGGGTATTTTTAAGGAAATTTCAAAAAAGAACAAAGCCAGAGCGGACCGCCTTCGAAAGGGCCGTGATCTTACTTTTTGATAAAGGTTCGATGCCGTGGCCGGCTATGGTTTGGATCGTGCGGTATTCGCCACCATTCTGGCGCCCGGGAATCACCCGGAGCTACTACAAAAAATGTTGGCCACCTGCGGTTCCGCAAAACCAACTTAAAAATAGGGTTTTCGAAGGAAAAAAACATCATGTATGAAGAGGCGGCCGCCCGGGTTTCTGATCGCAGACCCACACTGATCGGATGTGGTTCAGGTATGACGCGGTAGAATGGAAGTGCCATTGGCGCCAAACGGACCGGGGACCGAAAGTATATATAGGGGAGTATAGCAGGTTTTGACGGACTTGCCCGGGGCGTGGTTGGTGGTCTGAGCGGCTAGAGTGTTTTGCGCCAACATTTTCTAGCCGGCGACGGGGCGTTTTTCCACTAGTAGTGGGTTTTACCGAGAGCGGCACTCCGCTGGCGAGAGCTCGAAATGTACGGGTGCCGTATGCGAAATCTGGATTTTGATTAGGGAAGCTTTCGGTAGCGTACATTGGTGCGTCAAAAAGGTAGCATGCGCAGAGGCAAAAAAGCCGGCTTGCAGAGGCTGCGGGCGTGGTTCAGGACCAGAACGTATACTCTACATAGTCGGGCCACTGCAGTGGGGCTTTGAAAAATTGACAAGTCCGGAGCGGACAGTTACACGCATGTAGCCGCCATTTCCGGCTGGCTTGGAAGCGTGCCGCTCTGGACTTAGTTTTATTTCACCTTAACTATGGGCTGTTGGATTAGGGCACAATTTCCCGTAATACCGAGGCAGTGGTACCGCCTCTGGAATTATTTATTTTCAAAATCCTGGAGCGGACAGTTACACGCATGTAGCGCCGATTCCGCTAAAAGATCAAGGAAGCGACCGCGATGGACTAGTTTTTTTTTCACCCTTAACTATGGCTGTGGGATCAGGGCCAATTTTCCGCTAAATACCGAGGCAATTGTCCGCTCTGGTACTTAGTCGTTTTTTCAAAGTGGACTTAGTCAATTATTCGAAATGAGGACATTATTCCCATTTTTCAAATGTAGATATTGGTTCAAATCTTAAAAATGGATTTTAGTGGAAAGGCCAGGCCGGATCTGAATGTCACCGGAATGTAGGTAACTTGGGAGAAATTTTGGACGGTGAAAAGATCCGTTTCCATCATGTGACCGGTTCTTCCGGTACTTTTGGATTCCAAGGTATATAGATTATAAAAATGCAATCAGTTTTCAGGTAAGTATCAGACTGGCCTCAGTGGATAGGACGATGGACCGAAGACCAGACGCTACACCAACCAACCCCGCTCGGATTCCGGATTTCCAGGTTCGAAGTCCCACTCAAGGTAAATTAATTTTTGTTCTTTTTCTTTTTCGCATACCTTTTGTCACGTGATAACTTCACGTCCGGCACCCAAGTACCGTCACGTGATACTCGGCACGTGACGATTCGTGGCGGGAAACTGCTAGGGTATTCAAAAGGAGCGCTCAGCCAGCGATCTGTATCAGTCTAGCAATGGACAACACGACATCCAG
>JAMKCH010040328.1:0-35591 GCA_023653785.1 Ophioderma brevispina
TTGAAACGGCTTCAAATTTTTTTTTGTGAATGAAATAGCGGGGGGAAATTAGAGACAGGGGGTCTCGCTCATCCATGTAGTTGTTTTACTTGGTTTCATGGCAAGTCAAGTAGCTTCAAGTTAGAGGTTATTTTTATCGAGGGTGGACCATCATTCATGGACGGATGTAAATTTGACGTTTCTAGCTCTGTCGTTAAAGTCCAATCGGGATCCCAATTTAATTACAAAACGCTTTTTTATGATAAAATACGCGCGTTCTTAAGCATTCTCGTTCGCAGGTATAGTTTCCTAGACAATTACCAGTAAAATGTTCAAAAATATCAAATTTTGAAAATTGGGGGAGCACTTCAAAAATGTGCCAATATTGCTTTAACTAGGGCCACTTTTTCTTGTTAAAATTAGCTTCGGTTGAACACTCTGGGTGATCCCAGGTAGCAACAACATTCACGGATGTTTACACGACGTCCAAACATCGTGTGAATGTCGGCGAACATTCACACTCCTTTTTGCGTTAACTAGGGAAGTATGAAAGAGTCATTCATTAAAACTCCCAATTCACTCAGGCGTGTGACACTTTTCCCTTGATTTTAAAAGTAGTTTCACATTTTCCAGAGGTTCAACCTTTATGCTGAGTAAGTTTGCTTCTTTTCTATAAGCATCGAGTCTCTCATTACCGAACCATTTCTGATGATCTCAAACGGCCTCTCGGGTTTTCTCATTCTCTGGCTCACTTTATAAAACATTTCTGGTTCAACTCAGTTTAATGCTTGTTGACCATTTGGTAGAGCATTTATGCAAAACATTTATGACTAGAAAATCTCAACAAGGCTGTGAAACTTAACGAAAAAGATGCGAAGGAGAAAATCCTCCTGGAAGTACCCGTACTTTAAGTATATTAATTGACAGTGTGATTTCATGTGAATGAGTTATTTCATTAAAGTATGCTACCAAAACCAGTTCATCAAAGTGCTCAATGGGCTGTTCCAGATGAAATCCATACACCCCCATATGGGAGGCACAATTGAAATTAGTTATAACCTCTCATATGGGGGGTTATGAAATCATCTGGGAATAGCCATGGTCAAGTCATGATCAATGTGTGGTTGTCAAAATGGCGCCATCTCAAGAGCGGGGTCATTAAATGGACATTAATGGTCTTACGACATGAACAATATTCAAGGCAATGTTGATGAGTCAATGGACCTCATTACGCTCAATTTGGCCATTTTTAGTAAACGGGATAAGTGTGACAAGATTGACCTCCATGGCCGAAAGGGATGGAATTGGAAATTTGGAATGGTGACTTGATGATGAAACTGGTCATACAAGCAGAAATAGGACTTGCAAACAAACACAATCAAACAAGTAAGGGTGACAAGGCGGTTCTCCAATTCATGTGTCTTTATACTTGCACAGGTACACTTTCACTATGAGGATGACTGAATGCTCAAAAGCCCCACGTTCTTTTTTAGTCAAGGAGAAAACACTCATCCCGTGAATGATTCATACCTTGTTTATGGGGAGAGCCAAATTGATTGTTATTACTGTAATGTAGGACATGGTCTCGTTAGAAGAGAGTGAGACTAGATTCCACTGCTGTTCTGGGGAATATTTCTCAGTTATGTGAAGGTATTGTGAAGAGCAACAGGGGGGCTAACAGGCCATGTGATCAATGTATGGGTACCACATACAGTGTATGTGGACAACCATGCATTGATTCATGACCCTGACCAAAGCTAATTCAAATGAATTTCCAAACCATTTATACTAGATTCCACTGCGGTCTGGACATTTCTCATTTATGTGAAGGTATTGAAAGAGCAAAAGGGCGGGTGCAATGACTTACCCAGGTCAGTTTGTTGTACAGTGGGTAAATCAACAGAATGAACACAACACATACCTGTATCAGCTGCTGAAAAATAATGCATATTACACCCACCATAACTACCTTTTTGTAATTGGGTATTTTTACCAGTGGGCAAAGTGGTCGCAAGTGCTCCTTCATGCCTACAAGCCATTGTTTATGTCCTTCGCTCGATTTACTGGCAGATTAGCTCTTCCCTGTTGGCCTGGCATTTGATGAGACAGTTATACGGTTCCTTTTGGATTGTCTTGGAGGCCATAATCTTGGCTACCTTCTTCAAAAAAACCTTCACAGGTTTTAATTTGTCTGAGGATATTGTTTCCCAACCTTAGAGAAAGAGGGAGAGTGAAGAAATTTATAACAAAACCTCATCATCAAGAACAATTTTTGCTAATTAAGATATGTCGATGAAGTTGGGTAAATAGTCCTTAGCAATTAACATCTTCAAGAATCAAGTTTGCTTCCAATGCCATAGTATGATGTTGATATGGGGGGCATGTGTCGATTCTGAAAAACGACATAGAAAAGGGAGTGGGTCCAGGGGCCTGCCCTAGGGCTTGCCTTTAGGGCCTCTGGCAGGGTCCAGGGGACAAACCCCCCAATGGGGGGGTGTCCAGGGGCAAGCCACCTGGAAAAATTTGGGGTTTTAAGTCTTCTGAGGCCTAATTCTTTTACACTCATTTCAGCCCAGAAAACATTAGTAATTAGCGTAATTTTAGCATGATCATCAAATGTCTTGCAGTTCTTAAAGGTGCAAGAGGATTTTGAGGCAACTAAATATTGTGTTATAATAGTAATAATTATAGATTAGACCACTCAATAGATTTCTGCCTTATATTTGAGCTATCAGACTAATTTCTTCAAAAGAGAGAAAAAAGGTGATTTGGTGCTTTATATTTCAATAGAAAACATAGGGCTGAAATTTTGTATTTGCTCCTATACAATTAGAAATTCACAATTTTGTACTAAAGAAAACATTTCTCAGCTTAATCCTTTTCAGATTGGGTATTTGATGGAAGCTTTACATGAGGGCAACTCTGTACTTCACCATTTTTAGGGGACACCTGATATGTGAAATCTAACATTGCACCTTTAAACTTCTGGACACTTTTTAATCCCTATGTACGACAGTGTTGTGCACAGTTACAATATAGGCACATTGCAATGCACTTTGGGATTGATTCAGCTCACCTCTGAGTTGCAACAAAGCGATCACTACCTAGGGCAGATATGATGGCATATTACAAAAAGAAACATTTATTATCAATAATATTACTACACATGTTGCAGCTGAAGCTTTCATGCCATGAAGCTATAAAACCATATGCTTAAAAGAGGTAAAACTTCAACCTCTTAAAATATAACATAAATACAATATACATTATGCAATAAGCATGAAGTGCACTAACATTAACTTTCTCTGATGCATGTGTTACCAGGCATGTGCACAACATAAAATTTCTCTTAATGGAAATATAATTAACGACTAAAACATAGCAATTTCTGTATGTTGCAATACATTGAGCCTATTCTTGATTTTGATGTAATATAATCCAGCGATGTCTTTATTATCTAATGAATATTCTGAGTCACTCATGTTAAACTTGCAGGTGACCACTGTAAATGCACATAGCAGCTCAACTATACTCCACATCAAAAAATCACCCACAATGTTATATCATGTTTAAATCTTGGTCGGTCTATTTGCAACATCGGATAACTAAGTTACACTGACCAAAGATGATCATGCTTGAATGATTATGTAATATGGCACACGTGGTCCAGTGGAAACGACGACCAGTTCATGATCTAAAGGTTGTGGGTTCGAGTCCTACTGCGGCCAATGTATTGTGCACTTGGGCAAGGCACTTTACCCTAACTTGCCTCTTTCCACCCAGGAGTGAAATGGTGGGCTGTTAGGGGGAATATCACAATCTAAGTGCTGATAGGTAGTGTGCTAGTTGGCCTGGCAGTAAACCTTAAAGTCCACACACCATGAAATTATGATTATACAGCCTGTCTAAAAAAATGGTACAATCAAAAACCGATTTTTTTCAATATTATATCTCAACATAAGTAAGTTGTTTTGTATATCACATCCAAGAGAAAAGACCAGGCTTTCCGGGATTTTTTGTTTTCATCTCAATTGCTTATTTCAATTGAGAGATAACTCCAGTTTACTGCGGAACACAAAAATCAAGTTTGTGCCACTTTCTGGTTGAGTGAAAACGGTGAACGAATTAGTTAAACATAAGTTATTCACACTTGAACAGATATGAAATTCTTTAAAAAGGGATTAACTTCAAAAAGAAACTCTAAAAGATTCGAAAACAGTTACGTAATGGTGGAAGTTATGATAAGTTCTGGCTTTAAGATAAAGTGAATAACATTCGACATACTGTTGTTTGTCAGAAGAGAACCATGAGCATACAGCCGGCGTACAGCAACCTGGAGGACAGAGTTTCTATGGTCTTGAAGCATCATGAAACGCAAATTCCTACCACCACTTTGATACTTTGCTTCCAAATTCAAATTTTTATTGACTTCAACATAGTAAACGCTCAAAGATAGATGCAATATTTTAAATGTTCTTGATGTGAGTGTTTTATTTGTTGGAAAATTACATCTTCTCTGCCATGATTAACAAGATACCAATCTTTGTAATAAAAAATTCAAATTTTTTAGTTTTTTGATTTTTTTAATATTTGTATTGTTTGTTATTATGAAAAGAAGATTTTATATGAATGATTATGTGACTAGTTAGTAAAACTTGTGCTGATAGATATAGGATTCCTTTGTTTATCTAAATTTAATCGTTGTTGTTTTTTTTGTTGTGGTCAAGTCTGCAAAATCTTTTGATGCATCTTCAACAGCAGCCATGCGAGTATAGCGCCGGCGGCGATGCGAGACTCCGGCACACACTTTGCACCCTGGGTATGCTGGTTGTAGAGGAGCTAATGGCCCCTTTGTGCGTACAAAATCAGATATAGAAGTCGATGTAATCGCCACTATAATTGTATAGCTTACATTTAGGACTTAGAGGGCGCGAAAGCAAATGAAGATGAAATAAAAGCATATGGACAGCCTGCCGATTGTTTCTATAACATAATATGTCAAGTAAGAATGACTTATTGAAATTTCCTAGTTACCAATTAGTTGTTGTCTAGATGTAACATTTGTTTGAGACAGGCGTATATGCAATAGAAAGCTGGTGACTTAGGAAATGAAAGAATAAAGTTTCGATTTTTATCTGTTCTTTATAAAGCTTTGGGGGCTATTTAAAAACCTGTCTAGATTTATGTATTTTCCGAGTTTCAATACAACCAAAGTGCCCAATTGCCTATTATAAATGAATGACGTAATTTCGGTATCACCTCACGTGATCACAGTGCCAAAATGTAAACACTGACTGTTACACTTGAGTCCTGATGGTATGTTAACAATATAAATGAATATTAGTGTCGAACGCGTGGTCGAACGCCGGCATTCTGTATTGTATTAACATGTGATTTGCAATGAAGAAGCGATGAAAGATGAGAAGGTGTTGGTACTTAGTGCGAGAGGATTAATTATTGTGAAAAACACGCGACTTACAAATACAAGGCCAAGTGTGTGTGGACCGCGGGCCCGGGCCGATCATGGACGAGCTGCGTGGCGGAAACACTGCAAAACATGCAAAAGTATAGGCAGAAGCGTGATTTCAAACTGTTAGTATTCCTGACCTTCATGTGATTCATTTTGTACACTTCATATGTGCAAATACATTTAATGTTTATTGCATGTTTGTAGCTGTTGTACCATATGAATTATAGTGCTTTGACGGTGGCGGTAATGAAAATGTTCAGTTGCTGCCAGCATTCGTATTTCACTCTGCATGGCATGGCTTAGCAAACTATACATTCTGATTCACCCAACGTTTTTATAATTGGATTGTCAAAATGTTAGACCTCCTAGCAACTCCTATATAAATCATTCAAACGGGGGCAAGGAAGAAAGAACGAGGGTTCCGCAGAAAACTGATACATGATATGTTGGAGGCTGTTGTGTATCATAGATTGAATGGCAAATGTACGTATCATTTGTTTTATTTAAAACGGGGGACGTAGAAGGCGCTGGCATGAGCTTGATTGATAACATGAACCACCAAGGGCATTGCCAGTGTGGGGATTTACCCCTGATTAAATGGTCAGCGTTTGTGCTAATACTTTCATTTCCAGAATATTTCTGCACGCATTTCTTAGGGGCCAAGATTCTTGTAATAAATGATTTGGTTATGAAAAGTTTGGGAATTGTAAGTTAACAACCCCCTAAGGACTGAGAAAAAAAACGAGTTAAGACGGTAAGGACCGGGGTAAGACCACGCACGATACTGACGTACGCACGGTGTGTATTATCTGTTGTGCAGATCCAACGGGGGAATCATGACAGCCGAGGGGACAGCGTAGGCTGCCGTGGGGGAGCAAATTGCTTCGATTTTGAGGGGTGAGGTTTAGAAAAAACATCAATTTCGCTTGTTAATAACGCTCTAAAAGTAAAAAAAGACCTTGCGTAGTATGTACAACATCTCCTCGGAGTGCAAAAAAGTCCGAGAGAAAATTGAAGCATATTGAAATGTCAATGAGACTAAAGTATTCAAACTTACATTAAATATGATTATTATTGGTCAAATTGATCCCGGAAAACTTTACAGGATGCCGTGTTGACCTGTGAGGTTTGTGAAAAGAAGCTCATTCCCCCCCCTACATCAATTCAGCGAGAGCGATTCATCCCCAACCCAAAACCATGCATCAAAAACAAAGCAATGCGTCATCAACGAAATTATGGTTTCCTCCTGCTGAGAATTAAATGTAGCGGACCATTTTCATTTTGATTCGCAATCGTGATTAATTCACGGGAGTGCCGGCTTAATACAAGTCAATAAGTTCTAATCTCGCACAATAACAATGATAAGTACTTTTAGATTGAATACCGATCCAAATAAATTACCTCTCAAAAACATTATGTGGGATTTCTTTTTCAACAAATGTCAAAAGCTTGGCACTACGCTTGTGTATGCATCCACACCACGTATCCCCGGGTAAGTATACCTTCGTCGGTCCTCGCCAGGGTATTTCCTCACCGGGGAATAACCCTGGGCTAGTCTTCGCTATCCAGGGTACTTCAGACGATGGAATACTGCCCATTATGATCTCATCTGCAATTTTGGACTCGGGCTGTTACTTTGGTTCTTTTGGTGAAGTGAAAGATCTAGAACACTGATTTTCGAACCAGTTGTGCGTTGCGTTTAGTACATGATCCCCCGACATGAGTATTGACCTGATACGTTAATGACGTTCACAGGCTTAGCGCCCAATTGAAGAATTTCATTTATTTATAGGGGTTAGGAAAATAATCTTTCAGTGTAATTGTGACTTACCTGTAGGCAGTTGAAATAAACCTTATTTTCTCATTTTATTATAACAAAAGCTTCTATGATATATAAATTCATAATTTCAATGGTTGTGTTGGGGACTTAATGAAAACAACAACATGATTCTGATGAATTCCTGATGGCAGCGTAACGATAATGGTTGGGCCGCTTTGACTCCTCAGGTAAAAAAGACATTTAAACCTGTGTGGATTTTGGAACCTGTCGACTTGCATGTTCTGTAATGAATTAGTAATGACACACAAGGTGATCATGGATCCTTCCATTGTGTTGTTAAGATGTGTTTTCTGGAGGTACTTCAGTGACAACAGTGACAAGAAACCTGGATAGCTAAGTGTTCGAGTATGAAAGATGCAAGGGATTATGGAATGGTAGAGGCAGATATCACCATAAAGAAGTAAACAGAACATCTGGAATAGAATGAGAATGTGAGCCGCCCTTGCTTTCTCCAGACAAGGAAGTGTGAACGGACGGAAAGGTCTGAACGTTTTGTAAAACATCTTTGTGATGAACTTGGGGGACACATGCACAATGCAAATAAACTGTTCCACCAGCAAAACCCACTACAGGAGATAAGGAAAGGACTTTACACAAACAGTTGATGAAATTAAAATAAAAACTTATCCCAAAGTCTTCTGCTCAGGATTAAAGCACAAAATACTGGTATGCATCAAGAAGCGTAGTATAGTTACAGACTGTCCAATAAAACACTAAACAATCAAACTAAAAATATAAAAAAATTAAACTGTGCATTTTGCAAGATCTTTTACTTTATTGTTAGACAAGCTCCTAAGCTAAATCCTTGCTTTTATTCCAGCAATTGAGGGACCCTAATTGGAGATATTGTCAGTTGAACAAAAAGGATAAAAAATACACTTGGGCCAGTTTCACCTGAAGGTCAAGAAAAATAAAGGTAAAGCGTGTAGCATCATGGGGATTTAAAACCCTTTTCAAACAAAAGAATATTGTACAGATCAAAGGAAGGAGTTAAATGCATGAAATAATCATATATTAATCTGCAGTGAAAGCACCAGAAATTAATATGTTGTGGGTGTGTGTGAAATGAGGGACTCATCTCAGGGGGACAAGAATCATGAAATTCATGGAGATTGGGGAATTTGACTGCTGAAACTTAATGTAACAGTCTACAAGTTGTTGAGGACAAATGTGGGGAAACGCTTAATATGTGGAGGGACAATTTACCATGCCCCTATTCCCCACTGCCTCAAGATGCCCGTGAGGAATAGATGAAGAAAGCAGTGTACAACAAAGAACAAGTAAAGGAAAAGGATTTGTTGTGTTTCCAAGGTCTTCTCGGTTTACTTTCAACAAGGGTGTTTTTATGTTATCTACCTTTGGCTGCAACCTGGAGTGTAGTAAAGATGAGACTGAGGAAAACAAGGAGGTTGGAATTGAATCTAATGCACATGTATTTATTAGCACTTGTGAATTATAAAGTTTATAAATAACTTAGTTATATAACAAGAAGAAAAACGCAATTTATACCTACTTTCTTATTTTATTAAATTTTCAATAAAGAAGAATGTCTTGAAGGTGAGTTTCAATGTCAACTTTGTGTGGCTATCAGGAAAGTCGAAACTGGCCCAACAGTTTTTCCAACTGTCTCAGTTAATTAGCCAATAAATCTGTGAACCAGACCCCAAATAACCACGACTAACAATCTCATGAAGCTGGAACACTCCTAAAAGAATCAGTTAGTAAACGAGTTGAGATGAACTAAATTTTTGGCCAAAAAAAAATTAATCTTTGATTGTATATTTTTTTTGGGACAGTCTGTAGACGTACACGATGTAAGGTAGCCTTTTCTATACCTTATATATTGTGGGGGGTATGGTGGGGATTTTTTGACTGGGAGTATTTGAATAAAATCATTCAAACTCAGCATTATGAACAAAACAATTATGCCTCCAGATGTCTTCTAGCACTGGTCTATGATGTTGGGGAATAAAACAAAAACTTAATTTTATCTCTGGTTTTGTTCCTTTCACCCTAACCAGGACCGGGGCGTTTGCTGGGCCGACGGCCACCCCAAATGGCAAAGAAAGGCAATCTATTTTATTTTTAACGGCCGAGATGCAACGCGAGCCAAAGTTGCGTGCACCTCATTGCATTCTCGGCCGTTTTCCCGCACAGGAATAAGTAGCGTAAAGTCAATAACGGCCCAGAAGATGCAACGAAAACATCGCGCATTTTCCGGAAGACGGCCCCCCAAATGCAACGAAAAACATGCGTCATCTTCCCGGAAGACGGGCCAAATGCTGCAACGAAAAAAACATCGGCATTTAACGGAAGAAAAGATTCGTCCAGAGACGGAAAGAAACATCGCGGTGAAAACATGCCAATTAAAAAACAGTAAATAAAAAAATAAATAAATAATAAATAAATGAAATAATGGATTGCGTTTACGCACACTGATCTGCATGAAAATGTGCTTATAGGTGCCAGGCGTGAGTGCGTATTACGCTACTTTTTTTTTTTCTAGTCTGCGTGGCGCTATTTAGATACGGCATGCTCCGGTTTACGTAACGAAGTACGTTTATGCATAATTCACCCAATAGCTTATCGGAAAATGGTGGCGCTATGCACCATCGAAACCGAAATTGTCGATGGGCATTTGTACCGTTTCACACGCCTGATGAAAAGCATGCGCCTTCTGCGGGCAACCCGCCCGAAATGCAGTGAAAAGCACGCATTGCATTTCATTCCATAAGGCCCAGATTGCAACGAAAAACACGGAGTCTTTTCCCGCGAAGACGGCCAGATGTTGAACGAAAAAAATTCGCGTCATTTCCGGGAAGACGGCCCAGGTCCAGGTGAACGAAAAATATCGCGTGACATTTCCGGTTTTTTTTTTTTGGTTTTGGTTTTAGTTTAAGCGGCCCAGATGCAATGAGAGGCAACACTGAGAGTCATTGCGCGACAAAAAAATTGTTGACGGCCAGATGCAACGAAAAGCATTTTCCGACCGGTACACGTTTCGTTGCATCTCATTGCATCCCGGCCGCGTTAGGGTTAAGATGAAAAGGATTCTTACTTACAACACAGGCACATTCACTTGAAAGTCTGAAAAAAGTGCATAAAAGTACCGGAAGACTTGATGATGAAAGGTTGACTTATTACTAATGTCGTACTTCGAAACAAGTTTCTGTTCAACATAAACTTTGTTCAAATTGTGAGAAATTTTAGTAAATTTTGGACAGCAACCTTGGTGTTTGTGTGGATCAGACATGTCCAGATGAACATATGAAGGTCATAACTAAGTCTGTAAACTTCACCTTCGCAATATTACTAATACGTGCGTTTGAGGAGTTGTCACATCTATCCACTCAATGCTTTATCTACACAATGGACATGCCGATTCACTATGTAGGAAATGGTGGCAAGAGATCAGAGTACTAAAGAACAAAAAACCTATATCTTCATGTTCATTCCAAATAGAGACTTCAGGAGGCCAAAGTGAAATTGTGGGGAAGAAATAAAAGTCTGGTGGGGGAAGAAATAAAAAAAATTTTCCACAGGGTGGGAAAGAACGGGAAAAGAAATAAAATTAGGTGGAAAAACTTCCCAAATTTGAGTTTTTTAGCAACAAAATTTTGGCCCCAAACGAGAGGTTTTTGCAAAAAAATCTGTCATTTTAAATTTTTCTTCTGGCCGGTGGGGGTGGGGCGGGATGTGGGGGGGGGGTCCAAGAAAGAATTTGGGGGGGAAAAATGCCCCCTGCTGTGCTGCCATGGTAGGTGAAGGTAAAGCCTCAAGGACCCAATCACCTCAAATGTTTCTTTTTGTGTATTGGTGTAAGGAGAAGGATTCTCAGAGGGGGTGGTTTGAATCAATCCCAGAAGCATGGATGCAATATGCCTATACGTTACTGTACTAAAACACAATGTCAGTACTTAGGGATATATAAAAAGGTTCAAAACTAAGAGAAAAATAAAAAAAATAAAAATGTTGCAAAAATATTCCCATTTAAATACTAACGTTGTGGGCTAAAAATGAGCGTAAAAAGTCAGTCTTTTTATGTGTTAAGAATAGGGATTTTTGGGGGCGGGATCACAGACCATTGGAGGCGAAATTTCCAAAACTGGGTGCATTGTGGGATGACTCAATACACCCTTCGGGAGGATTCTTAAAGCAGTGAAGTACCAAGCATTGAGCCAGGAGGAGCAAATGTCAAGTGGTTCATGACCTTCAGTGATAAATGCAACAAAATGCATGTGAAGCACATGAAAAATTAGCCCGTTAGCACATTGATTTGGCCCAAAATTCTGGACCAAAGTTGGTTGCAATTCCTCAAGAAACTAGGGAAAAAAATTAAAAAGTGTTATTCATGTGTTCCAATTTTTAAAAACTTGCCTCTCCCTGGGCAGTATGAGACTCTTAAAGCAGGGGTGTGATGGAGTTTTGTGGAAAAATCCTGAATTTGGTACAAATCCTTTAAAAACAGTGTAAAATTGACCTAAAATGCTTAGAATCTGGCTGAAATTAAATAAAGTTGCAGAAAGTTTGAAAATAAAAAATCCTGAAATCAGGAAAAATCCTGAAGAATCACACCCCTGTTAAAGTGACAGGAGGAGATTTTTTTTAGGATACAAATTTCTCTCAAATTGCACTTGATCGGTTGTAGACCACCTACCGAGAGCGTTTCGAAGGTTAATTGAACAAACAAGCACGAAAGAAAACCGCAAACCTTGTTTTGAACTTGCCTGCTATCCTAATCGTCCCTATAGGAAACCATGCTTTGAATTTGTCGTGCACGACAGAAATTACTAAATCATCATCCTATTACATAAAGACGGTGTATTCGGCTTATTCACTTCAGGTGTGATCTAATACATTGGTAAGCATTCCAAATATGCAAAAAACCTGGGTTCGAAAAAAATTGAGGGCGCTTCTCTCTGGAAATCTCATGTATCTTTAAGGTCCACAACTGAATAAACAAATGACCACATTTGGCTTGCGACTGTTTGTTGAGAACCCCAAAATTCTGAATAAAGATGCCTGAAATAAAATGAAAAGAAAAAATGAAAAGAAAAATGTAAAAACAGAAATAAGAGGGGCAAATAGATACACTAATTTTAGTCACTTGTTGCGTGCGAAGCAAATGCAATATAAACAAATTGTGCAGAACCATTGTTGAGACAATCTTTTCAATTTGACTTTCCTGTGATATGATACCTCACATAGCATGTGGGATTAAATACGACAGTAATCAAAAATGACAATGTTCACACATAAAAAAATAATTACAAAATAGACAAATATGTCTGTCAAAACTTTCAATCTGTGACCCATTTTATCACCTCTAGAAAACACCACAAAGGATTAAAACTCATGATCCTGTTGATTATGTGTGACAGGAGCATAATAATATTTTGCCAACTTTTGCGACAAAAAAATCATGGTGAGAGTGTTGGTTCCAGTGCATAGCTGGATCCAGTAGGGTTAAAATTGAAAGAAGAGCAGAGTGGAGAAGAGCATGAAAAGGGGAAGGTTCGAGAGCCTGCCGTTAGGCAAAATATCTTTCCATAGTGAAAAATGTTTTCTGAAGAGCAAATGTTTTAAGGCATTCAATGGTTTATGAATAAGTGATCTTACAGAAAAACATTTTGCCCTATAAGAAGACATCTTGAATATTTATTAATCTTTCCCTGGAGATGGCCAGCGCACGCAAGTGTGGGAAAAAAAAAAAACCAACCAAAATGTGCGCTTTGTCAGATTCGAACCGACGACCCTCCGTATTACTAGCACGGTGCTCTTCCCAACTGAGCCAAAAAACCAGGGCTGGTGTAGGAGCGATAGATATTATCTACAGGTCTTAGGTCTGAAAGTTGCCTCACAAGTTGAATTTCTGACAAAACTTTTGGCCAGACTTGTGAGGTATTAGGTTACTTTCTACCTCATGTTTTGGTAGATTTGTGAACAATTCATGACTTCTTTCTGACCAAAATCAAGGTTTTTTTATTTGAATATTCATGCATTTTTCTAGGAACTTATGTGACCTTTTTTTCTTGGAAACAATGGGAAATGGCATCTCTGAGAGTTATATGTGTTTGCAGTTGGTTTTGAGAAAGAGTAGGGTGTTAACCCTGGCTCTTACAAACTGTCCCGGAGTTAGCATGGCCTCCAAAGGAAATAAATTTCCCATAGAGGCTTTATTGGGTTATTGGTTCTGCCATTGATCAGTTACACAGTCTACAAGAGTTTTCCACTGTTCAAAAACCAAGTCTATCAGGAGCCAGTGAAGACTTTGCTATGCTAATTCTGCATTGTGTGTACAGAGAGCATAGTGATTGACATAGCAAAATGTGAGCTGCAAGAAAATAAGGACAGCGGTCCCAAATAGGTCATTCGATTATGTGGTCAAAGACCCTAAGTTATCCCTGAATGACCTTTGACCTCATTTATGACCCCACATAAGACCCCTTGTCTCAATGTATAAGCATACCAAGTATGAACTTGATGCATCACTGCACTCAAAAGCTAGGCAACATTTTAACCATGTGTATACTACATACAAGATATGACCCTAAGTGACCCCTGAATGAACTTTGACCTCCTCATCTGTTACCCCACATAAGACCCCTGGTCTCAATGTATAAGCATACCAAGTATGAACTTGATCCATCACTGCATTAAAAAGCTAGACAACATTTTAACCAAAAGTGTATACCAAAAGTTTGTCTCACACACTGACACACAAATCATGATGCCGTAAAGTCTTTCCTATGGGACGACCTAAAAATGGTTCTTCTTGGGGCACAATTATTATCCCCGAAAAAATCTTAAAAGAATATGATTGACACAATGGAAAAAGGAAATATTAACTGTTCTATATTCATATAGTATATATCTGTAGTTACCCAGCAGCAACTTTACTTGTACCTTACATTCATTGCATCAATTGCTGGCAGTCAAATTAAGCAGAAATAATCCTCTTTGATGGTGTGTACCTAGGAATTTTGTATCCAGTAATTTGTGATTATTGTACTGTGACCAAAATAAAATACCAAATGTTTACTCCAGTTGTCCTGGAATGTGACAAATGGATTATCTGACACATTGTACGCCATCTCACTTCCAACATACAGGGTGTCAAAAAATGTTATGGCTTAAGCCTCAGTCACACAGCCAATTGTTTTGCTAGAAAACCACTTCCAGACTACTCAAGATTGGTGCCGATTGGCCATTTTTCAAATATCGTGAGCAGTTTTCTTCTTCACATTTAGTTTGGCAAGGTCTGGGACTGTCCTCTGCAGTCTTACCGATTATTGCTAGAAAACCACTTCTAGACTGCTCAAGTCTGTTGCCAATTGGCCATTTGTAGAAAATTGTGAGTCCGGCAAAACGGTCATGGTTATTTTCTCCTTGGCATTATTTGCTGCTGTTTCTTGCTGGAGGCTCAAACATATGAGCTTCGGTCCCCAGCTATTCGGCCGGCGTGTACCTCGCGTTCTCCTTCCCCAAAATCTTACCCCCACGTCTTCATCAGAACTCTGCTCTGGCTGGGCTTCCACACTACAAAAGGACTTCAAACCGCTCATCTGCCATCTCCATTTCAAATTCCTCACAATCCTTTTCCATTATTTGTAAAAATGCAGGAAAAAGACACACCTTGTACAGATTTAAATACCACGGTAGTCAGCTTCTGCACCTATAACCGTATGCAGGGCTGGCAACCGGAAGTGCCCTGGAGTAAACAGGATGACGTCAAGCATAAGGCCTCCCAATGTATGAAGCTCTTTTCTGAAGTACCTCCTTATGACCAATTAATATGGCTCAATTAAAAATTTTGAAGTGCTGATAAAGTTAAATTTGTGTCTATTTTGCTTCTATATACATGTAAGAATGTAAAAATAAATAAGACTGGTTCTAAAAGACGTCCTGCCCCCTTTAAACCTCAGAAGCAAAGTGAAGAGTTAAATATCAGTAATAAGGTACACCAAGCGGTTTAAACTTTACAACAATTTTAAGGGTTTAATATCAGTTATAAGGCCAGTGGTTAAACCACAATAACAAGGTGAAGCCTAAGTATGGTGTTGAACATTGATTGTTTTACACAGACCTGATGGCACTTCTTGATGTTTAAACTTCAAGATGTTAAAAAAATCTACATTCATGGTTTCAGGTCAAAGCAACAATTCAAATATTGCGAATTCCACCTCAGTCAGTGGCGTAGCCAGGTGGGGGCAAAGGGGAGCAGAGTGCCCCCTCTGAAAAAAATCTTGAGGGGAAATCGGGAAATCAAACATGGATATTCATGTTAAATCAGCCCCTTTTCGGATTCTTTTGCCCTGTGACCGGGAAATTTTTGCTTGTGATCGGGACATTTGTTGCACCTACCAGGAAATTGCCCCCTCGGAACCACCAGCTGGCTACGCGCCTGACCTTAGTGCCTATTATGTCTCTCTTAGGGTGATGCATGATGAGCAGATAATGGGAAATTCTTGACGCACTTTCAGACATGGACCACTTTTGAAAGTACAATGGCATAACAACATGAAATTTTACATGAAAACCCATTTCAGAAATGAATACGCACACATGTATCTATACATGTGTAGTCATCTCATAACAATAATAAATAAAATGTCATAAAATTAATGTAGAGTGAAAGTGTTCTGTGTTGAGAAGTCTGCGGTGCATCCCGTTGTACTATTTTAACACTAATTACAAAACCGTGATAACAATTAAGATTTTTTTAAATATCATTTCTTATTGTTCTTTGTGGATGAGCACATGTCAGCCAGCTGCCGTGATCTAAGAAAAAAAGCCAAAAAGGTTTTTGTTTCCGATTTGTAAATATTCATTTACAGGTCCGAGCATCAATATACCATGGTGATAAAACCCACAAGTAGGGCAGTAAAAAACAGATCAATCCACTGAGGTATGACCAGTAAATCCATATTTCCCAATTTTATGGCTTGTTGTAGTATTCAATACGACAAGTTCAAGTGCACTGACACACACAAAAGTTTTTATTCTCTCGATTCAAAACCGAATCCATCATATCTATAAAACGCATCCATCAACTAGGAATTATTGTTATGACACTGAATAAATATGACAATTTTGGGCCATTTACGACACCTAGCAGATGGGGTGTGAATGGAATATGGCAATGCTATTTCATACAGATGTCGTCAACACGTTAGGTACTAATCAGTTTCATTAACCTGGTTGGCATGAACCCAGACAAAAGTCTGGTTAAGTATTTATGACAACTAGGCCTGTAAACTGTGAACAGGATTTTTTCTGCTACATGCATGACTGTGTCACCTTATATTTCTTTTTCAATCTGTTTGTTCTGCTGCCATTTCAATCATTTTCTTTTGCTAACAAAAATCCTGGATAAGTAATTTTATTGGAATTCTTCACAAGGGTGTTATGGATGGTGGATTTGGAATCCTCTGACGTCTTACTCACCACTGGCATGTTTTGTGATCCAAAGACAACAGTTTACTCACTGTAGTCTGAAACCTCCTAACACTACAAAACTGTCCATTGTCATTCTAAGTGTGGATAGTGGACTTAAAATATTCTGACTTTTCACTGACCACTGGGGCATATTCCCTGTCCCAAGACGACAAGGGTCTAGTCAATGTAGCCTGAAACCACTTAAACCACCACTTCAAACCATCTCTGTCATTTTAAGTGCAGATTGTGGCCTTTCATACTCCCCTGAATTTCACCGACCAATGGGGCATATTCCCTGACCCAAAGATGACAAAAGTGTAGTCAATGTAATGCCAAGCACGCAATGTACGAATAGATTATACACTGCCAGGTACTAATCAGTTTCATTAATCCAATTGGTAATAAGGTCTAGAATCATTTACTCATTCAATTTTATTTCACACATCATCTGCATATAACAAAGGCAATTAGAAGAACAATAATAGTGAAAAATAGATTGGATAAGTTACACGCAAGGCCTGTAATATTATTGTTGACAGGCCCAGGACTTGCTGCATCATAACTGTGTTAACTAGAATCTAATAAGTTGGTTTATCATACTGTTATTTTGATCATTTTTTCTGAAAGGCAAATATCTGGTATAAGTATAGTGGGGATAGAATACGATAGCTAATTTTGCATATTACATAATCTGACATTCTTAATCAGCTGTGGGAATTAACGCAATTTCATTGGTTCCTGCCCGGATTCTAATTCGCAATTTAGGCCGGGTATTACAAGCTGCGTATTGACGTTATTTGGAGGTTGATACGCATGTGTCAAACTTTGTTTTGCTACATTCACGCATGCCTGCCAACATTGTATCTTGTTGCGTATGTTCTTTTCTTTAGTGGCAGTCCTTTGTTGTATTTAAGCCAGAAGGATAATTTGCGAATTAGGTTAAAAATTTATACCTTTAATTATAAATCTGTTTAAGAATGATAATAAAGGTATGATTTTGGGAAACGGTACTCGCTTTACAACAAATTGAAACTGGCAATGCCACTATTTTTTATGTGGAAGAGCTCAGCCTCCGGCTTCATTCTTCCACATACAATAATGGTATCGCCTTGCTATGGAGAGTACCGTTTCCCAAAATAATACCTTCATTTTCTCATTGCAGAATAGGCATTATGTACTGTGACTGGATTAGGGTTAATAAAAATTGATTCCTTGTTTCCATATTACACAGTTTTTGAGGACGGACAAGGTGATTCTCTTGAAGTGATTATTCCATTATTATTTTCAAGCTTTCACCATTTGTACTGATAACTGTTCGTCTGGTCTTGTGGTCAGTAGAAGAACACACAAACCACTGCGGGGTCATTCTAGAAAGCTCTCTACTTATAAATATTTTCTGCCTTACAATGAGAAGTTTTAAGTTGTTCAACTTATTTTGCAACTTCTGATGGGGAGTTGATCTATATTGATTGGAAAATGTCATCTCCCGACATAGGGAGTCTAAACTTCCCAAAAATGCCTTTGCAGAAGAAGGAATACCTCTATTTTTTAATTCAAAAATAATTCAATATTTTGTAAATGATGCAGTGACCACATTTTGGTGTGATGCTGATAATGGGACACATGGAATTGACTTCCATTAACCTTGGCCTATTGCAGGTGGGCTTGATCTGGGATTGCTAGCCTTAAAGGGGCATTTCGTGATCCGCAGCCTCGTCCCCCAGACTTATCTAAAAAAAGTTGAGATTTTCATATCATCTGAACTGTCAACATTAGTAATCCATGTGTGCCAAATCTTACGCGCAAATTTGGCCGTGTCTGTAAGCAATTCCCAATTTTGTATTTTCTGTCCGTAAACGGATAGAAATTATAGCACAGTGGCCTATGGGAAATGAGCATTTGCTCATAACACAAAACCGCAAGGTCGGGATCAGCTAAAAAGCTGTGAATAAGCTTTTCTCAAGGATATATAGTGAAAAATGAATAAAACGGAAGGTGTTGGAATCACGAAATGCACCTTTAAGCCCCGTTTACACTGGGCCAAAATTCAAAGTGAATTTGATTGAGTCGTCTTTGATTTCACTTTTTCCTGAAGTGTAAACACGTGCAGTCGTAATCGATACGACTTCAAAAAGTCGAATTCGTAAGTTGCTTTTTAGCAACTTACTTTTGGGGTGAATTCGAATAAGTTGTCATTGAATTCAAATTTTTTGCAGTGTAAACGAAACACGTAATCGATTTCATGTCTACTGGCCGTAACAAGTGACCCGTCTCTGTGCACTTCCGGCTTATCACCAAGAAATGCAACTGTACTTGCAACCAGGGCTTGTAAACAACTGACGTGACTGAGCATGAAGGTAGCGCGGTCATTCCAAAGAAATCAGACTTTGGCGTTGTTGTCTTTGTTTTCTGTCTAATTTACAGTTAGTTTTGGTAATATTTAGGCCTAATTTCACAGAAAATCCAATCACGGCCCCCGAGAGCAGCACAATTTAGCGTCGGTCCGGTAGGTCGGTGGTAGTACTATATCGGCTCATCATCATGGGCCACCATGTTGAAGATCGCGCGAAACCTTTGTTGAACCGGAAGTCAAACTTCCCGATATATGAGTGCGTCAACAGACGTAAACAATTTTCTGAAAGCGAATTTGGAAATCCGCTTTCAGTGTAAACATATACTACTCTAATTAATTTATGCTAATCCTCAGTCGTAATTCAAAAATAATGTTGAATTCAATTCGACTTTTCTCTAGTGTAAACGTGGTATTAGTGTAGACAAGTAACACATTTTTATGCACAAAGTTTATTTAAGGGAATTATGATGACCGTAAGCTGGAACACTAAATCAAATAGTTTAGTTTTTGATTTATCTATATAATTTATATTCTAAACTGAATAGGCCCTACCCAAAGCCACACACCAATCACAGCCTATGCCACTTTGACTCATGGAGATGTGGGACATGGAGTTCGGTCAACTAAATTTGTCTTGTGTTCATGAAGATGCTAAAATCTTGTTTACATCTTTTCTAAATTAAAAATTGGACAAACATGGAAAGTTGGTTCTTCCCTTCCCTCGTCAAGTTCCCACATATATATTTTTGTTCTGAATTTCTAGATATTTTCAGCATTTCAAACAAAATTCCAGAGTAGTTAACACCCAAGTTTAAAATTCCTTAATGGCAGGGGTGCAAAAAGTTGTTCTTTCCTCAGGAGCAACATGCACTGTTCACATTGGTACCTACAAGACTTTCAAACATTTCCTCAGAGCGGCGCTCCCAGCTCCAGCATTTTTTGCATCCCTGCTTAATGGTGTCAAACTGTAGCTTGGTCAATCACGGCCCCATTGCATAAAAGGTATGATTTTGTGCTTCAAAACTACATCTATCATATCTGTAAAACCCATCCATCACAGAGAAATCATTCTTTTGACAGTTTGGACCATTTACAATGGCAAACAGATGGTGTGTGAATAAATGACACTACTGTTATAATCATACAGATGATATCAATGCTGATTGTTACAAGTACAGACAAAGGTTAGGATTTCTACTTATGACTGTCTAGGTCTTTGAAAACAAATAGGGTTTTATGAAAAAAAAATGGCAGAAATAAATGTTCACAGGCCAATTTATTATCATCTGCAAATGTGGGTCATTTTCCTCACCTTTGGCTGTCTAAGTAAGGCAAGTCATGGAGGAACTCATGGTCACAACCCAAAGAGCCCATCTCAGGTCATGACAAACCACATCAATACATCCAGCAATACTAACCAATGTTGATGGTATATGGGCTCCTAGTCAGGGGTGCAACACACCCTCCCAAATTCACCAAATGATCTACTTTGCAGAATATCTCCCAAAAACTAAAAGGTCTAAGCCTATACATAGAGAAGGTCTATTTTGATTTATTTGATTTTACACACAGCAGTTACAGTGGAATATATTGGGGGTGGTTTCAGGACACGCACCCCTCAGGGTTCATGCCAAAGTGATATCAGAACATGCAAAATCAGCCTATTCTTGGATATTAGAGGTTTTTTTATGTCAAGGCTAATCTAGGCATTAACAGCAGTTATCTAATTAGTAACGCTGACGGATTGGCGCCAAGATAGCAATTAACCTCTCTTTTGAAACTCTGCAAGTCCTGGTTTGATGCTACATAAGCAGGAAGGGCATTCCATAAGCCTACAGAGAATGGGAGAAATGATCTTCTGTGGGAGGCCAAGTTGGACCTTGGGACTTTCACAGCAAGGTCATGAGACCTGACTGAGCGCCTAAGGCGAGGATCAACTGAAAGCAGCTCAGGTAGCAGCTGGCTGAGGAGATCTGGTGCTTCCAGGTCTGGATATGGTGGTGAGTTATATCATGTTATGAACCAATCAGAGATACGGTTACCAAGCTCATTAATATGCAAGATTCATTAACAAAAAGTGTTTTGTTGAAAAAAAAGTAGCTGAAATTGTGTAAACTAGTAGCATGCATAGAATTATGGAGTATATTTGACATAATTTGTAATAAAATTCTTTTGTTTTGCACTGGTTTGATAGTCCAAAAACAGTCTGAATGTTAGTTACCGTGGAACTACTCACATACAAATGTTGTTCTACTGCAGAATGACTGCAAGTTTGTACATTTCTATTGAGTGAGAGATTATGTTATGATATGGATATTTATTAATGTTTCCCTGGAGATAGCCAGTGCACACAAGTGTTGGAAAAACAAAACAAAAAAGACCAAAACAAAACGTGTGCTTGGCCGGATTCGAATTGGCGACCTCTATATTACTAGCACGGTGCTCTAACCTGAGCTATCAAGACTGGGTTTGGAGGAGGAGCTATATATAATCTATAGGTGTTAGGGTAAAAAATAAATTAATAATTTTGATTAATAAATATCTATCCTTGTCTACCTTGAGAATTAAGTAGTTAACATTTCAAAACAAATGTAGATTGTATATATGTAAATATGTCGTTCTAAGTAGGAAAGCGATGGACACCTTTTGAACCCAACACATATAGATGATATCTATCGCTCATCTACCAACACAGTCTTGATAGCTCAGTTGGTTAGAGCACCGTGCTAGTAATACGGAGGTCCCCGGTTCAAATCCGGCCAAGCGCACACTTTTTTTTTCAACACTTGTGTGCGCTGGCTATCTCCAGGGAAAGATTAATCAATATCCATCCTTGTCTTCTAAAGTAGTTAAAATTTCAAAACAAATGTTATGACCTGTTGTAAAACAGTTTAGTGATTTCCTTCCTTTTGAATGGCACATGTAGTTATATACATTTGTTTTTTTCTTTATCTCTTTAGCACACGTGTAACCTATATACATTTACTGTCTTTGTGGTTTACAGTTTAATTGGCAATAAACATTAAAGAGCAATCAAGCATATAGTCCAGTTTCTGCATGCGTGGGTTGATACAGGATTCGGATTCAAGATTATAGGAATCAAAACAGGAAGGGGTTAAGCCTAAAACAAGTAAACAAAAATAAGGAACTACTAAACAGTAAAGAAGGAACAAATATGTGAGGGACCCCTGGCAACAATTTTGATGAAACTTTTGATTGTAAGGATGCAGCAGCCACCAGGCTGCCACTATCTAACTAAGTGTGTCACATTATTAACAAGTACAAACTATATGTCGACATTTATATAGCACTTTTCACAATGTATCCAAGCGCTTTTACATTTATTTTGCTGCCACTAGAATATGTCAGCTGCCATACAAATGCCCAAGGCATACGCATACCTTTGGGCAGCGCTCAATGGACAATATTCCTAACAGCTCCCCAATTTGCACCTGGGTGGAGAGAGGCAAGTGAGGTACAGTGCCTTGCCTAAGTGCACAACACATTGGCCTCAGCGGGACTCAAACCCAGGACCTTTAGGTCATGAGTCAGTCGTTGTATCCACTGGACCACTATGTGCCCCATAGAGAATGATTCCATTTGAATTTAGTAAGTAGTAATAAATCCAAAGTTTTAAATCCATTTTTTTCACCGTAACGGGGTGGCCAGTTTGCCTCACATCTGTAGCAATCGCCCTTACCACCTCTCTCCATTTGCCTATTCAGTGCATCCTTCATCTCAACCCAACCCTCCTACTCTCCTACTCACTTGCTTCTTCATGTATTCTTGGTCATCCCCTCCTCCTTTCAAGGGCTCTTCTTAAAAGATGCTAATCATCCATCCGCAGCATGTGCCCATACCAACGTCACCAATAGATCAACCGGTCACCATCGTCATTTCACTCACACCAGGTCTCATTCCGGATACAGCAGCACCAATCTCCTATACACCATTCTTTTCATCTTCAAAGGAAATCTTTTACCGTGTAGCAACTCTCACATTCCCTAAACTTCCACCCACCTAACCTTACGTCACAGCCACAGTGCATCCACAATTTACATTACCCTGAACCAGGTCGAGAATCCTCCTTCACTGATTCCACTCATACCACAAACTCTTAACCGGTTCCATCCCTCTAGCTTTTTCTCACAATTTTCGGCACACACACCCCAAAATCTCTTGCTAGTTTGGGGTCCACCCTCTGTAGAATCTCTTGGCTTCACTGATTAGGAAGCTTCAATCTTAAGGGGGTGTTATATGACTATCAATTCAACAACTCACCATATATCTCCTTGTACAGGATCGTACCGTTGTTGATTCGCTATCAACCCATAGTTGATGTGCAAATCTTGACTGTGTCACGCCTAGCAGTGTCCACGGAAGTGCGTTTACCGGTGCACTAAGTGTCGCACGGTTGTCGCGATTGGAACTCTTACGTGCAAGGACACCAGTTTTGTTTTTGATTTTGACTAAAATAATTACGAGAATGATTTCTGTTGAACTGGGAACACTTTAGTATTTTAGTGAAATTCCTCATGTCCGGGTATCAGTTCTTCTATACACATATTAAAAGTTTCAAAAGATTTCCGTGTTGAAGGGATTCAAACATGTTACACAGTGGTAATCACAAATCAAACAACTCTGTATCCGATGCGTCCGCATATTTTATCCCGAAGGGGAATACGACTGAGCATCGTTGTTGATTTTATGAACCACTCATGCTGAATCCAAAGGTATGTTTTATACCAGCATCCGCGGAAGAGTGAAATCAGAGACTACAACACAGAGTAGAAGAGGATTTCAACCGCTGGACGTCAACACATTGCTCTTGCATGGCCATCATCAGGGGGGTGGGGGTCGGACATGATCTGATCGATTTGGGGATTTCATAACTGGCATTTAGGGAAATTATACGTGTATTTTTAACCGCAGTCTCGGTCCCGGGACCTGCCAAAATCACTGTTACCCCTTCATTCAATACATTGATTAATATCTGTAATTTAGAAAAAATTAAGGACTTCAAAATCCGTCGGGGTAGTGGATTAACTCGCTGCAAATAGTGTAATTTCCAAATAACGTAATTTGATTGAAATATTCACTGAGCAGGCTAGCCTTAAGTCAAGTCTGTGTGTGACCGTTCGATATGCGTAGAGCACCCTCCTACCGTTAAGTTTTGAATAAGACTGTGGGCACTCGGGTTAAGCCGAAGTTGATTACTGTTTGTTGCTGTTAGCTTGGCATGTCCTACCCCCCTGGCCATATACATGTACAAAGGTAAGCAGACCTTTTTAAGTCATGTTCTGATAATTTGGACAATTTGGTATTGATGGAAAGCTTAAGTACACGAAGATTACATTATAAATCAAAATAAGTTGAACAATTGTCCACTTGGTGGAGTATTTTGCCCCTTTTAATTTTCCGCCCAATAGCTTACGCGAAAACGATCAGACAAATCCACATCGCAGGAAAATGGTGACGTCAAGCTGATGACCATCCATAATTTACGTCGTTGTGACCATCATATCGCAGTGTTGCCACTTCAATAATAATTAAAACACAACGAAATGAAACAAAATATGTCATTCGAAACTTATTTTAAACTTTTTATATTACATATTCATTAATCCATCAATTATTACAGTGTCAGCATAAACTTCGAGTCATACACGATGTTTTTGGGTCATCACTTTGACGTCGTCACGAGGAAATAGCAAAATTGCATTTTGTTCCATCAATGAGCCGTGGCGAAAAATCCGCCCATTTTCTTCTGTTATTCAAAAAAGCAAAAATTAAAATGCCTCTATTTTGTTAACTTTACATCAAATTGTATTATTTTTTTCGGGACTTCGTGATGTTGTACATATATTTTATGAATGTAGTCAAACTGAGCTTGACAAAAAATCTGCTTATACAGTGTGTAAAATATTGACAGGCCTACTTCATGCATCAGTAGGAAGGCATGAGTTATAAATCATTTTTACTAAAAGTAAACTTTGTCCACAAGTTTGTCCTAATATGACTGTCCTGTACTGTTCTATGAATAGCATCGTCAATTCAAGATGCACTCTTTGTGCAAAGAGTATCTCGCTTCATGACACTGCCTGAATATTTAACAGTGGCCAGCATGATTAATCTTGATAAGCTTTTGCTAGTCAAAAGTACTTACTGCCCTTTCTTGAGCAATCGTATGGGCCAAGAACAAGACGGAAGGGTTTCATATGATAACAAAACTGTGGGTCCACCTCTGCTCTATGGTGAACTCATTCCAGGTGGTCACATGCTCACAAATAGAGTCAATGTACTTAGATTTTACAGCCTTTTTCAAATATGACCACCTACAAAAACCATAAAATCCATAAAAAAGGACATCGCTATAAACTCCATCAAGATCAGCGTCTTCATTTGAACAGAAGAGTCGTGTCACTGTAAAGCATGTCTACAATAAGACTTACAGGCATATTTTATGTCATATTATGTATCATCATAAAAGAAACTATTGCTAACAAATTCACCTAAATATGATGAGACAATGTGTAATATACTGGTGTACATCTGGATATGAACAATATGTGCATTTCTGATCATAGTCTTCACAAAACACTTTTCAAAACCCTGACGTGCAGTAACCTGTCGGTTTGGTTTTTCCAGTTGACTTTAACGTTTTGTTTAAACTTTTGAGTGACATTTTGGAAGACCACCAAGAAAAAATGGCAACTTTAAAGATATTAGGTTTGTTAGAACGCTACTCCGTGGATCGATAGTGAAATAAAACAAAATCAGACACAACCAAACAAACCCAAACCCAACCAGACACAAACCAAAACAACTCCAATACCAACGTGAAGAGAGATGAGGAATAACAAAAGGTGGATAGGCGGAAACAGACGGGGCAGACGTAGAAATGTAGCGAGGGGTGGGAATGAGGGAAAGAGAGGGGCGGAAGGCAGTACTGGCATTAAATGAGGGTGGAAGGAGTGTGGTCGCGGGAGAGCCAACCCAACCCACCAATCCAAGGGCCTATTACAGTAACCATGTTTTTCCACCCCCCAATGACTAACCAAACTCATTGTGGGCATCTACCCTTATCGCAGATCCAAATCCGATGCGCATCACCGTGATCCAATCCAGATTCCAGATCATGGGAGACCTGATTAAGAAGGCTCTACAGGGTGCAGTGAGTGCGAAAGTACAGCGCCCTTTCGAAGCGTAAAGTGTACGAATGCTACGCGTAACCTTGGTGATCGAGGAATACTTTACGCTTAACCTAAAGTATGCGCTTAAAGTGCAGCGACACTAAGCAAGCGTTTACACAGCATTTACTGTTGCAGATCTTGATCAATTTGGCCGGTGTCCGTGTGACGGGCAAACATTATAAGAGATCTGGATCTGATCTGGATCTGCTTTACCAGGTGTAGATTGCCCCATTCTCTGACCTGCATAGGAATTGGTATTTTATTTTGTCCAGAATATCAATAGGCAGTTTTGATGTTCCCAGATCTGGGATAGGCCTAATATGATTTTTTGCACTGGTGATGGCATGGCAGTATTCCTCCTTCAAAAAGTCAAGGGGGAGGGGGGGGCGGTTTTGTCTTGTAACTTTAGCAGGGGAGAAGTCATATCGAGACAAGCACATGTCTGAAAGCTGAAATTTCACTGCAGAGTAAAATTTAATGTAAACTCTGGGAGGGGGAGAGCAATTTCTTTTTCAAAAAAGGCAACTTGGGTCATGTGGAGGATGTTCCATCCCTTTATTCAATCTGTTGCAGCTTCTGCCCCTGATGATGATGAGGTCACATTAGCAATAACAGCACCAACTTAACAGTGTATGAACACCTGTCTTGGATGTTCTTTGTGTGGTAAAAAACATCCCTCCGTAAATCATTTCTTCTTTTAAGTTTTTATTGGTCCCAAATCTCATGTGCACTTTTTGCCCTACAACATTTACTATTAAACAGCTGTGTAACTTCACTAGTTCCTACCCGTTCTATGAGACTCAATACAGAGTATGCCCACCCTGAGTATGCCAACTTGTGAGGAAAATTTTAGTTTTGTTTTGTTGTAAACATCTAGTTTTGTTTGCTAGTTTCATCACTTTTTCACCCCCCCCCCCAAATCATACAATGTTGAGATACACATGTAGCACTTTTCAATCAGTGTGCTTCAAGTGATGAACAGTGATCCATAGGACAGAGAATTTGTTTAATAAGGCAAAGTGTCTGAAAAATTCTGCTGGACACTGAGGTGTGCAAATAAGCAATTCCCACTCGAAAAAATATTCTTATAAGAAATTAAAGGGGGGAGGGGGGAGTTGCATCCTAGTTAGACTACAATGTATGGTTCTTTTATTTGCTTCAAAGGTGTAAAGTCTAATAGGTTTTTGATTCACAAATTTAAATCTCATTTCAAGTCACTCATTCATGTTTCCATAGCTGTTGAATGCCCTGAAAAAAGAGGGACAAGGCAAAATTGGAATGCGCAGTGATACAGGGGTTATAATTTGACACTACAGGCCCTACTGGGGGGTTTTAAGTTTTATAAACCTGAATTTTTAAAATTAACATGATACATTAGCAACTGGGCTTTGAAAAGAAACAAATCCTAAGTTTTCTTTTGCACTTTCAAAATTTGTTGAGGCCACACAATGCATTTCAATTTCTTTGAAAGAAAAAGTAGCAAGTAATAATAGTAACTTGCAAGTATGTTATGTGAACTGACTGGGACGTGTCATACTAGATCACAGAAAGTGCAAACAAAGTGTACCAAATTAATTTTCTCTTGTCAACAAAGCACTCACCGGATATCAATTTTACTTTACGGCATGTATTACACTAATCTCTGCCGGTGTAAAACTTAAGCCCGTAAAAAGTGCAAAAACATCTCGCGTTGATCCTAGCACAAATGAACAAGTAGAGGATACAAGAGTAGTAAAGGCAGTTAAAGTAACTACATGAAATAGGCACGTTCTTGACAGAAACAAATCGCCGCTATGACAGAAACAATTTGTCAATGGCTTTACCTTTTGCCTCGCACTTTTTTCGTCTTATGAAAAGATCTCAAACAATATCGTGCAGGAAAAAAGGATGAAAGTGGGCTTAAATTGTACTTTTTATCTTTGCCACTAGGCAGAACGGTTTTTATCACCTTTTGATCGCCCCGTCATGCAAAATTGTCATCCCACAATGTAAGGTGTTGTTGTATCGTCTGAGAATTTTGGAATTTGTCGCCGCCGAGGTGAGATACGTTATCTCACACCTGGACGATTCACAAAGGCCGCAATCCATATGGTTTCCAAACACTATTGAAAAAGTGTCAGTTCTTTGCAAATGTGGTGCCAATGAGCTTGTGACCTTCGTCGAGGTGACTGCCATGTCGTGGCTGGTTCCATTCAGCTAGGACATGGTGAATGTAAGAGAGCAAGGGTAGGGAGGTTTCACGCTTCATGGGGCACCCAATGGAGGGGATAAATACCTGGTGTCGGAAACCAAAACAAACTAAAGACAATAACAAGGTATCAAGAAAATGACGGTAAATACCCACATGGTAGCTACACTTAAATGCTGTGGTTATGCTTGGAAGGTTACACATTTTATGGTAGAGAGGTGTAGTTTAAGTTTAGTTGCCATACTTCCTTCTACCAGAGTTTCTTGACTTAATTCTTTTCCATGACCTTCACATGCAAAAAGGGACGTAACCTTTTAAAGGAATTAAAAGAACACTGTATATCAAATACATGTTTAGTTTCTAACATTTTAAGAACATTAAAGTGTTTATTAAAACAGAAAATAGTTAATAGCCATATTTTTTTGTAAAAATCTATGACATTTTCTCAGACCCGTACTCTTGCATATTAAATGAAACATTACACTAACATTTACTCTTCAAGTAATCTCATCATGAATTTTCTACTTAAATATACCAAGGTGTTCTAACACTGAACATATAGAGTAGAAGTATAGACACTTTCCTACAAATTATGCTTAAATTTTAAACACATCTTGGTATTTACAACTTAAACACTGTCTTTGATAAAGTGTTTATACTGTTACTCTAAGTGAAGTGTTTAAATCGTCTCTGCCACATAGAGCTATGAGTTAAATCTAATTTTACAAGGCGGTTCTCGAACCACAAAGGTCCCCCGCCCAGTGCAGTAGCTAAAGAACAAGAAGGAACATAATTTTAAGATCTCAGGCAAGATTGTGATGGAAGTGGTTCTTGAACCACTAAGGCTCTTCCATTGACATGACCTTCAAAATTGTTTCATCCTCCTACCACATGATTAGTGATTTGACCTTGAATGACCCCACATGACCTTCAAATAACTTTCAAAAATTTTGGCATTGAATTTGACCACACCCACCAATTTTCATTTTCCAACCACATGTTTAGTGATTTGACCTTGAATGACCCCGCATGACCTTCAAATGACCTTCAAAAAATTTGGCAATGAATGTTAACCACACCCACCAATTTCTACCCTCCTACCACATGTTTAGTGATTTGACCTTGGATGACCCTGCATGAAAAAAAAAAAAAAAAAAAACAAGAAAATGACGGTAAATACCCACATGGTAGCTACACTTAAATGCTGTGGTTATGCTTGGAAGGTTACACATTTTATGGTAGAGAGGTGTAGTTTAGGTTTAGTTGCCATACTTCCTTCTGCCAGAGTTTCTTGACTTAATTCTTTTCCATGACCTTCACATGCAAAAAAGGATGTAACCTTTTAAAGGAATTAAAAGAACAAGTATATCAGTACATGTTTAGTTTCTAAACATTTTAAGAAACATTGAAGTGTTAAAACAGAAAATAGTTAAAGCCATACTTTTTTGTTAACATATTTGACAAATTTTTTTTTTACTCAGACCCCTAATCTTGAATATTATTATCTAACATGAACATTAACTATCTTTACTCTTCAGTAGTAATCACTCATGCATTTCATACTTAAATATACCAAAATGTTTACACTGAACATGTAGCATAGAAGTATAGACACTTTCCTGCAAATTATGTTAAAGTGATGTTCTTATTCCAGAACCTTCTGGTTATTCATTTTTCACTAGATATCCTTGAGAAAAAGGTTGCACCAAATTTGTAGGTGATCCCGACTTTGCGGTTTTGTGTTATGAGGCACAGTGCCCGTTTCCCACCGTCCCATAGTCCACTGTGCTATAATTTCTGTCTGTTTACAGACAGAAAATACAAAATTGCGAAGTTCTTACAGACACAACCGAATTTGCACGTGAGACTTGGTACACAGGCTTACTAATTGTAAACGGTTCAGATGATATAAAAATCTCAGCTTTTTTTAGGTAAGTCGGGGGACGAGGGTGGATCACGAAATAAGCCCCTTTAAGTTTTAAAACATCTTGGTATTTACAAAGTAAATATAGTCTTTGAGAAAAATGTTAATACTGTTACTCGAAGTGAAGGTAAGGACACTTTGGAATGTACAAAATTAACAAGGCTGATTCCTAAAAGAGTAAATGATGGTGTTAGGTTTTAATTTTAGGTTTATAATATGCAAGATTAGAGGGTCTGAAAATGTCACTTTTTGCAAAAAAATATGCGATATTAACTATTTTCTTTTTTTAAATAAAAACATCAATGTGCTTAAAAGTGTTACAAGTAAACACATACTTACTTACAGTGACGATTATACTTACTGCCAAATGATTTGTTTTTAGCAGAAACAACTATACATTGTCAAAAGCAATTATCGTTCTTGTAATGGCCCAAATGGTTACTACATTTTGCATTGACTAAACATAAGGGAAGGTTCATACGCAGGATTTGTTATTATTTTTTTTTGGGGGGGTGCGGGTTTTTAAAAAATTGCCTTTTTTCCAAAAAAAGTCGAACTTTTTTGTAAAGTGGACCAACCCCCCAAAATGGTCCTTTGGGACTTTTTTAATATTTCATCACCAAAAATGGAATTCTATAAAAAATTTTCTTTGAAGTTTGGACTTTTTATCAAAAAATTAACCAGAATTTGGAACGCTTTTGCTCTTTTGTGGAATTAATAATAATAATACCACCAGTTTTTATATTAGCGCTTAATCCCCATAAACAGGCTCAATCCTATAGTTTTTTATGCTACTACAAAATGTCCTAAGGCACAGGTTGTAGATGCTGCCTTTTGCCAAATGGAGAGCTGAGTGTGAAGGGTTTCAACCATATTGCCAAAAACATTTGATGTGCCTTTCACACTACTGTGTTGGTAAGTGTTCAATTACAACTTATTCTATCATGGTTAACTTGTTTTGTTCCAAAGACATGACATTCATACATCGCGGAATTTTTTACTGGCATCCTTTATACAGAATGTAACGAGAGTGGTCCCATTTCCGAAATCCAAAATTTGAACCGAAGGCAAGGCCAAATTTTAGCGTAACATCCAGGGTGGAAGCTCCATGGAATCATAATTATATTTTTCGAGATTAACTGGTACTTTAAAATGTGGTTTTTGATGCAGTTTACCTATAGAATACCTGCCAACATTTAAGACCCCCAAAATCGAATGCATGTGCCGTGAACAACTCATCACTAAGGCCGTAAAGGGTGGTGTCATTTCTGATCCCACTTTAGGGCCTCAGTGGAGTACACAAGGGCAGAGTCTCTTGAAGTTACTGTGTTTTAGTGCTGTTTAAGCTGGCAGGAGAGCTTCGGAGCTCAGAAAACTATTTCATACTTTTCTTTCCCATATTTGTTCAATTATTTCAGTTTGTTGAAATTTCAGAAATAGGGATACCCCTATTTTTTTGCAATTTAGAAATTCAAAATAGGTATATTCCTATAAAACAGGAAGGTTGGCAGGTATGCTAATTTATTAACATTTTGATCCTCATACATTGAAGATTACATTTTCTGATTAAAACATATGGCCAGATCTGGAAACGTTACATCTCTGATAATCTGAATTGCTCAGCCACAGAATGGATTAAGGAAAGTTGATAGGGGTACAAACATAAAAATACCCAGTTCAAAACTGCAAATTCTGCATATTAATTAACTCATTAACCAGCATACACATATATGCATATTGTCATGCCAAAATGTAATAAGGTCAAAACTCTTCAACCTACTTCCTTCCACCAAGTTACAACATTTTGTCTTATGGAACTCCAGATATTGCCAATTGCATTTTGGACAATTTAAAGAATACCCTTAATTCTATCACACACACCACACCTAACCCGCATATATCATGCCACTTAAATTCGCCCCCTCAGAAAATGCCTCAGCACTCCTGCTGCCCCCATTTGCAAATCTGGTTATAACCAGATCTTTGCACAAGGTGAAGAAGAGTGCCGAGGCATTTTCTGAGAAATGCCACTGTAACCACGCCAACTTAAGTGAAGATCACTTTATAAGTACATTTTTAAAGAAATTACACCTGTTCATGTCAGACCATTTTAGTGGCAGACATGCTATTTTCATACAGCCCTGGATCAGCATTGCTGATGTTGTTTTGCTTGCTTCAAAACATTGATCCGTGTTTGTTGCTTACTCTACTCTCTTAATGAATGCGTGAAATTTCCACTCGCAAAAAGAGTGAAATGCTTGTACACCACTCCAAGATAGTGTGGTGTTTTTACTTGAAAAGGCAAAGTTTCTTATCAAAAAGCGTGAAAATCAGTCCAAAAAGAGCGAATTTCCACTTGTTTAGAGTTAAACGAACGACAACCTCTATGATGTTAGAAAACGAAGAACAACATAAACTCTGGAAATCCAATCTTATTGGTGTGATTTCACTTTTTTTAGTGGAGATTCACTCTTTGAAGACAAACCACTCCTTTAGAGTGGTTTACAGAGTTCCACTCTTTTGGGAGTGACTTTTCACTCGTTTACATTAGAGAGTGACCATTCTAGACAGTTCTTTATGGTTTGCAATGGCAATCATAAACTCAACCATGAACCTATAATAAACTTCTTTTTGAAAAATTTCACACCCTAGGTGATTAATTTCCACACATACAATATATATAATTCGTTTTTGATTTTCTTTCCTGTGGACAAAACTTGGCATTTTGACCATTTTTTTTAACAATGACCTCATAATTTCCTATTTAAATACCTGTTGAACAAACCCGTATTAGGAATCTGAGAAACACTTGACTGCTTGTAATTCTTTAAATTGGGCAAAATTGTGTGCCTTCAATTTCTGTCTGCCCTTTTGGTATTCCCACTAGTCAAATTTCCCCCACCACCTCAGCCTAATACAGGTTTTTTCTTCTTTTCAGCAGGTACGGAACACCAACCACAAAAATATTTTTAAACCAAAAAAGAAAAGACTTTCAAAATTAAACTGTTTACAAAACATTAAAATAATTAAAAAACTCAAAAAACCATTTCAATTTTTTATTTTCTCCCCCATTTTTTAGCATCTTTCAATTTATTTTGGCCAATTTTTAGTACTTCAGTACAATTTCTATGATATAGATTCACTGTGTACAAATAGTGTACTGACAGTCTTAGCTCACCAGCACCATTCAAACAACTTTTTGGATGGGCACCCTTTAATTGGACACCGAACAGGTTGATATGTCAGCACGAGATGCTGAATGCTTAAAAATGTTGAAAAATCTGAACAAACTTTCATGATTTTGTTAAGCTTTTTATGTAGTGATGCTGATTCTGCACCACATTGTAGAAAGTTGACACTAAAGACCTACGTTCCCATTTGTAAATCACAGTTTCTGTGTTCTTTTCCGTTTTCTATTAAAGAGCCATATTATGGCGTTCTAAGGAAACTTCAACTAAAAACACAACATCAATGTTTATCTAAACAGTAAAATAAGCATTTGCAATTAACGCAAAGTGCTGAATTGACTCAACATTTGCCTATATGTTGGGGCTAATGTAGTCATGATATCGTGGAAGGTTTCTGTAAACTTGACTATGAAAGTTGAAGAATAGAGTATTTTTCTAAGTAGGAAAAGCCCACTCAAGAAATGCGGTGGATGGTAGTGCTGCCCACAATAAATGATGGTATTATACATTTTGCCATAAATTTGATTTACGGTTTGTGATAGTGATAAATGAACTGAAAAGCCACATATTTTGGAACATATTCTTCAAAAATATGAAAGTGCTTACTAAACTAGCAAATTTAAAAAGATAATCTAGAAACACTGGTGATCCTTGTGCTGTCTTCTGGATTAATCTCGCAGCAAAATGCACGTTAAATCAAGGTAAAAGACACACAAGTGTAAGTTTTCCAAACTATATGGATTAATTACACCATTATTATTTGCATGTATCAGCTAGTAATTTGACGTTTAAACCACTGAAAATGAAACGTTTGAGCCATTTGATGGAAGGTGGAAAATTTGCCATTGCAACAGGACAGAGTAAATTTTTTTTCCCCGCCATCAGGAACAAAAAATCCTGAAAACGTTTGTAAAATGATGAACAATGTAAGGTGAGCAGTGACTGATCACAAACCTCGTCCAGCAGACACCTACCCCAACAAATCTCATTTGAATGTGGAGGAAAGTTCATATTTTTCTCATTACTTAGGAAATTTAAGGCTGGGAAATGTGTCCTTTTAATGTTATGAACAAAAATGTCTGCAAAGGTGGTCGATATCTATCCTCTCTATCTCCTCCCCTTCCCCATGTCGGATCTTATTGCTTTTAATAATGAAAAGGCTATCACAAGTGGCGACAATCCCCCCCTAAAATCATCGATAACATCAAAAGGGGTAAAAGTTAACTCAAATAACATAAAACTAGTAAACCATTCTACCGGAACAAAATAAGAGCGTTTCCTGTCAAAGATCAAACAAAGCCTCAATAGGTACTGATGTGAATGATATCCATCTTCAATAGCATCAAAGAAAACATAAACAACATGAATCTAAAAAAACAAAGCAGTGTTTTGAAAAAACTTTCTATGAGCTTCAACAATTTTAATAATGGGTGGAGTTGCCTGTAAAGTTTGGATTCCAATTTCACCCAGAGATGTAATTTGCCATCGAAGTGGTTACAACTCCATGGTGTAACTGGATCACGCACCTTTTGAATGTATTGCAGGCCGTACACTTTGTGTAGTGATCATTTCGATCGTGGTTCAGGACTTCAAATAGCATGATCCAGTTGACATAGAAAAGACCGGATTACACTAACACTTCGCTAGCAAATAGGGAGTTGTCCCATTTCTGAAAATCCAAATTTGAAACGACGGCAAGTCAAATTTTAGGCGTATTATCCGGTGGAGTCCGCGGAAAAATATTTGTTATGCGATTTTAAGGTACAAGACCCCCTTCTCCAAAATAAAATGGTACTTAAAAACTTGGTTTTTGATGCAGGTCTACCTTTAACATTAACCAATTTGATCTCGGAAATGGGATTTATTTTTTTACATTTCGGAATTTTATGCCCAAAAATCTGGAATTCCGGAATTTCCGGATAAAAAGTTACATCTCTGTTCAAACATGTAATCATGAGGCCTATCTTCAGAGGATCCACAACATTTCAACCGCGAATGAAAACTGGGAGGTAACTGTG